>PGFW01050549.1:0-16780 GCA_003123925.1 Haematobia irritans | reverse complement strand
ATTAATTTTTGTGATTGATGTTTGTTTAAAAAAAAAATAATAATAATAATAAAACGGTTCATTCAGTTAACATTTAACTGCACTCTATAGACTGCCAAAAGTCAATGGCCTCATTGTCATAATATTTGAAGAGCATAGTATACAGATTTGCGTGTTCCACAACAATGTCTAGTTTAAATTTATGTCTTTGACAGCGTGACATGCAATTCATCATAATTTACTCCCATTTTCCTTCTTTCTCTTCCTATTTGTTTTATACACATTCCCCATATACTTATAATATTTTATTACTTGTTACACATTTATATTGAAATGCTTGTGACAGCAGCAACGCCAGCATCTGAAAATCTCGGAAGCAACAACAACGGTAGTAATCATTCACAATGAAATATATAAACAATCTAACAAAACAGTTCGCATCCAACCATGTTGGGTATGGTCGAACTACATGGACGATAATACAAGAAGAAGAGAAATATATTTGCAATGAATAAATACGGAAAGGAAAATTGCTATGATTGGTGCGACAAGACAAATATATGCACCCTGTGTTCCAAGCATCACTTTTAAGAAATTTTAGGGAATTTTGGTTTCTATAGAGCATAAATTGGATTATGATTCTGATTAATGCTCATTGAATATAATAGAATAAACAATTTCAAAAAATATTAAAATAAATAATTGTAAATAATGTATTGCATATTTTAAGGAGCACAAATTAGTTTCGACATCCATTTTATTTCTATAGAAAATTTTGTCAAAATTTCTATTTCTAAAGAAAAAATTTTCCAAATTTTATTTCAATTAGAAAATTTTTGCAAAATTTTATTTTCTACCTAGGAAAGCATTTTTTGCCCAAAATTTTATTTCTATAAAAATTGTATTTCTGTTTGAAAATTGCTATTTCTGTAGAATTTTTTGCTGAAAAAGACAAATTTTCGTTTCTATAGAAAAATTTTTTTAGTGAAAAATTATTTTCATAAAAAAAATTGTTGTCAAAATTTTATTTCTATAGAAAATATTTGTCAAATTTTATTTCTGCTAGCAAATTTTTTGTGAAAAATTTATTACTATAGAAAATTTCCGTCAACATTTTTAAGATTTCTATAAGAAAATTTTGTCAAAAGTTTATTTCTATAGAAAAATTTTTTCAAAATTTTATTTACTAATTAAAAATTTTTGTGAAAATGCGTACTTTCTGTAGAAATTTTTATCTGAAAATTTTATTTCTTATAGAAAAATTTTTTGTGAAAAATTTTATTATTGTCGTTTTTGATTTCAGCCTAAACCAAAATGGCATTGACTAAACTACAGGCTTTAGGTTAACCAACAGCAGGAAAGGAAAATGTTGTCAAATTTATTTTGGGCAAAGCCCTATTAGACTGCCAAGATAGGTTTTGAGACATGAACGCAAAAAGAGGAAGCACGCTTAAAATAAACCCAGCAAAAACTGACACTCAAATCGATGCATTTGACGGATTGGCAAAGGAAAAGAGATATGTTGCTACGAATTTATTTTGGCATAAGCCGGCTATCATGTAAATAATCCTTTTTTTTCGGAAGGCTTGAAGTGTGCGTTCCGTTCATTGTTGGATTTATTGAACTGCCTGAATTTATTCTGATAATTTGGTTGATTAGTTTTGCTGGCCAAGTAGAGGATGGGTGATGTGAGGAATGTTCGGTAATTCCGAAAACGTGCGCCCATTCCAACCATCTTTGGCAGTCTCTAGGCGCTTGCCCAAATAAATTTGACAAAACATTATTTTCCTCGTTTGGTTAAAGCTACACTTGTAGTTTAGTCAATGCCAATGGTTTTTAAGCTGAAATCAAAAAAAACAACAAAACAAATGATTAAAGAACAAAACCAAACAATTTAAACAAAAACAAAACAAATTTTTATATAATTTAAATAATTTTACTTCTATTTACGAAGATTTTGTCAAAAATTTTTATTTACTATAGAAATTTTTTTTCAAAATTTTATTCTAATAGAAAATATATTTGTCAATTTTTTATTTTCTATAGGCAAAATTTTGTCAATTTTTTTATTTCTATAGAAAATTTTTCCACATTCTTATTTCTATACGAAAATTTTTTCCAAATCTTTATTTCCTATAGAAAATTTTTGTCAATGTTTATTTCTATAGAAAATTTTTCCAATTTTTTCTATAGAAAATTTTTTCCAAAATTTTATTTCTTATAGAAAATTTTTCCAAATTTTCATTCTAAAGAAAAATTTTGTTCAAAATCTTTATTTTCTAAAAGAAAATTTTGTCAAAATTTTATTTCTATAAATTTTGTCAAATTATTTTTTTGAAATTTCCAAAATTTTCATTTCTATAGAAAATTTTGCGAAAATTTTTATCTCTCTATAGATTTAAAATTTTATTTCTATAAACATGCAAATTTTTATTTCTAAGTTGTTTTAGAAAAATTTTGTTCAAAACTTTATTTTCTATAGACAAATTTTGGCCACAATTTTATTTATTATGCTTTAATATGTAATTCTATATGACAGTTTTTGTCCAATTGTTTGATTTCTAATGAAAATTTGTTCAATATTTTATTCCTATAGAAAATTTTGTTCAAAAATTTTATTTTAACGATAAAAAATATTTCACCCAAATTTTATTTATTAGAAATTTTGTCAAAATTATTTTACTATAGAAGAATTTTGTTATCAATAATTTTATTTCTATAGAAAATTGTCAATACTAAATTTTATTCTCTATAGAATGATTGTCAAAATTTACTTTTCCAAAAAGTTGTCATATATCCTATAATACTATCGAAAATGTTGTCGCTCAACAAATGTTATTTCTATAGAAAATTTTGTCAAAATTTATTTCTATAAAAATTTTTTAAAATTGATATAAAATTTGTCCAAATATTCTATACAAATATTTTTATTTTTATAGAACATTTCGCAAAATTTATTTCTATAGAAAATGCTTTTTTTAAATTTTTAATTCAATTTGCTCAAAAAATTTGATCAATAATTTAGTAAGAAAATTTTTTTCCAAAATTTTTATATATCTATAGAAACTAATTTGATTGTCAAAATTCTATTTCTAGAGAAAAATTGTGTCAAATTATTCTAATAAATGTGTCATTTATCTTTGCATGAATTATAAGAAAAATCAAAATCCATTAATCCATAAATTTGTAATTTTCTCCTGAAATTGCAATATTTATTATCTATTTGTCAAAATTTTATTTTCTATAGAAAATTTTGTCAAAATTTTATTTCTATTAGAAAATTTTGTTCAATTTTATTTCTATTAAAATCTTCATTGTCGATAATATTATTAACTCTATCTATTGTAGGTAAAATCCCTTGGAAAGATATTTTATTGAAAAAATTTTATGCATGACCAATTGTTTGTAAATCAATTACATTTTTATTTCTTTAAGGGGCTAATCATGGAAGAATATTTGTAAAATCATTTTTAAGATCAAAAAGTTAAAAAAATCTAAACAAAATAATTACTTTAACAAATTAAGTCAAATTATATAATTTATATAGAAAATTTTGTCAAATTTTATTTCTTAGAAAATTTTTGTCAATATATTTTTAGTCAATTATTTTATTTCTATAGAAAATGATTGTCCAAATGTTCATTTATTCTATAGAAAATGTTGTCCGAAAATTTTATTTCTACATAGAAAAATATATTCAATAATATATTTCCAATATATTTCCACATAAAAATTTTGTCAAAATATTTACTTCCATAGAAAATTTTGTCAATATTTTTATCTTTATCGAAATATTTGGTCAAAATTTTTATTTCTATTAGAAAAATTTTGTTCAAAATTTTTATGTCTATAAAAATTTGTGCAAAATTTTATTTCTATAGCAAATACAATTCATATGTAGCGATCTTCATAATCTCAATTAACCTTACCATTTATCAATGTTTGTAGGGTATTAAACCTTGCAGAAAGATGGACTAACTTTTACATTGGAACGAAATCATTTATGCCATGAAGCCGAATTTTATTGTATTCAAATAATTGCCGAGTTGATGAGTTTTGACCGATTTTTTATGTTTTCCTTTGAAAGAGCAAATCATGGCCGAAGAAATATTGAATCAATTCCCAAAGATCAAAAAAAAATAAAAAGACTAAACAAAATAAAGCTTAGACAAAAAAGCATATATAATTACTAACAATGTTAGTGGTTGGTATCTACGGGTTTAGATAAATCTACTCCCAGGCCACTATTATTATTATTGTTAATTCCATATATTTTTGTTTGCTTTAAATTTTTGAAAGAGTTCAAAAGAGAAAAGAGCTTTTCATTTCTGGCCTGATGCCAAAAACGATTGTTGTCTTGTATTTCCCATGAATGGAATGGAAACATTGACAAACTGTTGCAGATTTATGTAAAAGTATTTGCACAACATCATCGTCATTATTATTGTAGGATTTTGGAGTATGAAAATTCATTCCAGTAATGTGACATACACGTGTAAAACAATTAGCATAGATTTTTAACGAAAGTTTTTTAGTTTATATTTAGATTACCATAAGTATGCATAGAAAATAATTTAAACCGAAATTATTTACTTCAATTAATTTTTTAATTTAAATTGCTGCAATCAAGAACATTTTAGTGTCAAAATTTTTTTTTATTTGATGGTAAAATAATTATAAATTAATTAATAAAACAATAAATAATTGATTGCCTTAATTAAATATTTAATTGATTTTTTAATTAAATTATTAATTGAACCAATTAAAAAAATAATTAAGCCTAGGAAACATTCTTCCGTTTTTTCAGCTTTTTCTTCATCCACACGGACGAAAAAGACTGTTTTTCATATGTTTGGGTGTAAAAATTATATGTTTGGAACTCAAATTTTTTAACACAATATTTGGTGGTGTGTAGGGTGACCTATTGACTTTTTAACATCTATGTAACTTTTTTGTTTATAAATATAAGTAAATACTTCAAAAGCAAAAGTTTCCATATTTTGTTTAAGCATCTTTATAATGGTTATCAGAAATGTTGCCAGTTCAAGGAGTATTACGGAAGCCGAATCATAAAAAAATTACAAAAATCAAATTTGACGTCGGAGGTCAAAAATTACCCAATGCACGAAACTATACCCCTGATCAACCGACGAACAACGATTATTGCGTTTCTTTTCCGATCGCGATTTAAAATGGACGACACAGCCACAATAAATTGTTGATATTTCGGGGGCGCCTCAGTTAGGGTGCCAACGCGAAAAAAAGTTTTGTGTTTCTGAAATTCGCCTACAAAACTGCGGGGGGTTGACCCGCATCACACCTCTGTGTTTTTATTTCCTTTAGGCCGTGACCTATCTAGTGCGCACACCTCTATGTTTCAAGTAAAAAATGTTCTTCTAAATTAAAGTGTCCAAAAAAGAATTACCTTAATTTTTAACGCCTGTTTTGTGTTTTGTAGCCAGATACAAAAAGTCAACAAATTTAATGACGTATTTCATTAATTTTGAAGAAAGAATTTCCTAGATAAAGATTAACCTAGTTTTTAAGATCGAATCAGCTTTAACTATAAGTGACAAAATGTTTTCAATGAAAATTTATCAACTTTTGGACAAGGGAAAAAAATTTCATATTTCGAGAAATGCGCCTTCTATGCTAAGCAATCGTATTTTAAGGACATGAAATCTTTGGCCTCAGCGTCAATATTTTTTCAG
The DNA here is from genome assembly GCA_003123925.1 of Haematobia irritans. NCBI lineage: Eukaryota > Metazoa > Arthropoda > Insecta > Diptera > Muscidae > Haematobia > Haematobia irritans. The sequence continues at coordinate 11,090 of PGFW01050549.1, read as the reverse complement.
TGTACCATTAAAATTTTTTGGGCATTGAAATCAAAAAATATTAATTTTGCTAGTATAAATTTTGGCACTAATGTAAAATACCCCTTGGGGTTAGGTTTTATTCGTCATCACGAGTTTAGTGGTCAAATTAAGAGAAATACGTTAACATAAATTTACAGTTTTAAGCATATCTTTCGTTTCGATCCTATTCTTAATTGAAAGTTCATAAATCTATTCTTACCATTCCATCTCATACCTAGATTCGATGTTTGTTTGCGGTGCTTTTCCCCTTAGCCAAACGTGTTTGAGTGATTATCAAATCTGGCCTTAGATGATGGCAGGAACTTAAACTCTTTTTTGATTCTATTTTCATTACTACAAGGTTATTGCAAGCTTGTTTCTTGATTCTTTGATTTGTAATTGAAGCTATATGGACGATAAATTTATTTGCTTTAAAATTGCATTTACAATTAATTTAATATTTAAATTATTGCTAATATACCATTCAAAAATTGCGGTTCTAAGACCCCCTGAATTCTTATATAACGGCGTGTTTTTTGTTTACACCCAAAAAAAAGTGAAACCCACCGTGGTGAAAGAAATGTAGGTTTATTTTAAGAAAATTTTAACTAAAATAGTATTCTAATTGCAATATGGTTACAAATAATTAATACTTTTTTGTTCAAATGAAGAAAATTTTGTAAAAAATTAATTATTTTTTCTGTTGTTTTAAGAAAATTTCATATGCTGAAAGAAATTGGAGTTTTAAAATTGTTAAAAATGTTTTTAGCACTGTACGAAGTTCGCAGACAACGGGTAAAATTTTTTGGGTAACATCTTATCATTTGAGAGAATTAATGAACTCATATTAAGCCAAACTTCTACCATTTTAGGATAAATAACAGGTTGCTGATAATCTGCCCGGTCTGACACATAGGATGGCGTCGCTAGTATTAAATACCATGTTTATTTTTATTATAGTACCAACCTTTCAAATGATTCGTGTCAAAAATGTGACGTCTGTAAGTCAATTAGTTGTGAGATTAGAGCGTCTTTTGTTTGAAGCAACTTTTGAGTTTATTTGTGAAAAAAATGGAAAAAAAGTTATTTCGTGTTTTGATAAAAAATACTGTTTTTCTTGAAGGGAAAAAATACGTGGAAGCAAAACTTGGACTTAGATAATTAGTTCCGGACTCTGCCCTAGGGAAATCAGCAATTAATATGATTGGTATGCAAAATTCAGCGTGGTGAAATGAGCAAGGAGGACGGTAACGCAGTGACGGCCGAAAGAGGTGGTTACCGACGCAAAACATTCAAAAAAATCCACAAAATGATTTTGAATGACCGTAAAATGAAGTTGATCGAGATTAGCAGATGCCTTAAAAGATATCAAAGGAACGTGATTGGTCATATCAATTCATCAATATTTTGGATTTATGCGGAAGCTTCTGTGCAAAATTGGGTTGCCGCGCGAGCTCACCTTTGACCAAAAAACAACAAGTGTTGATGATTCTGAGCGGTGTTTTGCAACTGTTAACTCGTAATACACCGAGTTTTTCGTTCGATATGTGACAATTGGATGAACACTGGCTCCATCACTTAAACTCCTTGAGTCCAATCGACGTCGGCTGAGTGGACAGCGCCGGTGAAACCGTCTCCGAAGCGTGGAAAGACTCAAAATCGCTGGCAAATTAATGGCCTCTGCTTTTTTGGGTGAAGCGCTGAGGCCTATTTTGAGGCAAAATCGAAAGAGTACTACCAAAATCGGTATCAAAAAATTGGAAGGTCGTTATAATCGTTGTATCGCTTCTTGAAGGGTACTATGTTGAATAATAAAAACCGATTTTTTTTTTTACAAAAAAAAAAAAAAAAATAAATAAAATGTGTTTTTCATTGTTAGGACCGCGGGGACTTATCAGCCAACCTGTTTATGAACTATTTTATTTTTTAGTAAAATTGTTCACTATATTTGTATACAACTTTTTTTCTTATTTTTAGTTCACGTCATTTAAGTTCGCAAAAAATTATTCAAATAAGGAACATTTACTCATATTGTGCAAAATTTAACTAAAATCAAGTAATCTTCCTTTTTTTCTGGGTGTAGGTTTTATCTCTTCACCAAACGATTTTGAATTTCTCTCCAGGAGTTTGATATTCATTTTGAGGAAAAAATGCGACTTCTTTAAAACTAAAGACAGATTATTAGGTATTTATCTACACTCAAAAAAAAAAAAAGTTTTGCTTGAATTCAACAAATTTTGATTAAATATAGGACACACATATAGGACACACATTTTGGAAAATGTCTTTGAACTAAGGCATATTTTCTTTAAAGTAAAAGAAACACTTTTTGAATTAAAAAAATTGTTCCTTATGTTACTGAAATATTTGAATCTTAATGATTTAAAGATTAAAAACGCCCTTCCAAATATATTGCTAAGACTTATTTTGATTGATTTAGCATTATTGGTTTACTGTTTGTTTTTGCGAAACGGTAAACCATTGTTTAAATTATTTTTTTTTCTACTTTTTTGTGAAGTTTGGACAATGAAAAAACAAAAATTTTCACTTAAAATAGCATAATTGCTTATTTTAGAAAATACTTGGTCCAAAAAGATCTACCCGAAGTGGAAAAAATCGATAGGGGATCCGAGATTTACGCTTTAAGGAAATGTTTGTTGGACTTGTCCAAAAGACTGCAATCGGAAGCTGAAAAAAAAAAATTGATGGGACGATTCTGGATGCTCTTTAAAAGAAATGTTTGTGGAACAATTTCCAATATTTTTGGCTCGGATCTTTAATTCAAAGATTCAATGATTCAGTTGCTTTAGAGATTATTTATTTAAATCTAAAATATGTTTCTTTATTTTAACCGGGACAATTTGCCCGCAGACAAACGGAGGAATTAAATTTTAATAAAAAATTCATTTTTATTATGTACTTTTATTAATTCCAAATTCTTTAATTTAGAGAATTTATCTAAAGTATTTACTAATTTATTTATACTCAAAAAAACAAAAACAGTACTTGGATTGCAAAGATTTTGACCTTCTTCTTACGGATTTTGCCGTGTTGATTTCGAGCCAAAGATTGCGGCTTCTTTAAAATAAAGGACATTTGTTAGCGAGGAGAAACAAAAGTCGTCTTCAATACCCAAAGCGGGAAAAGCCCTTCACTCGAGTGCGAAGGATTTCCGACCAAACAGCTTATCCTCATCCTACTTAAGACCCTGGGAGAGGATGATAGACATGTATCTTAGAACTTAGCGTGGATTCAAGTTTTGCTCTCGAAACGACAGCATGCATACTCGAAGGGCTAGGTCTACTGAGACCGTATTTGCATCAACTAGTTCAGCTTTATTAGAAGGCTCGCTATCTGTCAAAGGAATACACAATCGTGGCGATTTCTAGACATCGAAGGGCGTTCAATAATGTCCATCCGAGCTCGATATTTAAATGGGACTGACAACTACTGAATGTTGATCAGGTATACTTAGGCTGTTAGACGAACTTTTAATAAAGAGGCCGTATTTCAGCCACACTAGCCAATCAAAAACTTACAGAGGTATCGTGAACAGAAGGCACTCCCCAAGGAAGATGGTCTATCACTCTTCTTTTGAATGTTGCCTATAAACAACATTCTGGTTCCCTAGGAAAAAGAAGGATAAAGTGGTGGCATACGCAGATGATGTGGCGTAGCAAGTCATGGGAATATTTTCCATCCACAATCAGAGATATTATCAGAGAGATCTCCGGATGACTAAGAAATGGGCGAAAGGATAATGAGTCTTGGGGTAAATCCAGCAAAGACAGAACTAGTCATGCTACAGCCAAATGATCGCAAAACTCCCACGTTTAGGCCCATTTCCTTAGGGGGTATTGAAATTCCCTTTGGGTGAGTTGCAAATACCTTGGCGTTATTTTGGACAGGAAGCTGAATTTTAGGCTTAATATTGAAGAAAGAGCGAGAAAAGCCACGGTAGCTTTGTACTCGTGCAAAAAGGCAATAGGGAAAAAAGTTGGGGACTAAAACCAAAAATTGTGCATTGGCTATACACGGCAGTGCGTTAGACATATAATGCTATATGCGTGTTGTAGTCTGGTGGCCGGCACTTCAGAAACCGACTTTAATGTATCATGCATGCATTCTTATCCTTTAGACATTTTTGGGCCAAACAGTCAGCTGCAACAAACGGCTGTGCGCGAGCTATCGCTGTTGGTCGGAAAAAAAAATGTACGGTCTCAGTTCGTCCTCAAAGTAATGCCAGATGCTGCCTAACGTAGGTGGATTACACCTGGCAAAATTTCACTTTCGACAAAAAGTTTTGAAAACTCTAAATTCCCAACAGTGAGGCGTGAGTGTACACAGAATCCCGGGAGAATAAAAGGATATATAGATTTCTATACTGATAGCTCCAAATTGAATGGACAAGATGGGGTTCGGATATATTCTTAAAGATCTGGAAATTCGAATAGCGAAAAGATACCTTTTCACTGTAGTGTTTTTTTCAGGCTGAAATATTGGCCAATAGAGAGGTGGTGAATTTGGCTGAGCAAGTAATGTTCCAACAAATATTGGGCATTAATATATACTCAGACAGTCAAAACCTGCCAATAAAATCCTTGGACTCTGTGTTCCTTTAACTCAAAACGCCTAGACTGCCGCAAATCTTCTCAACGAGATGGCCTGAGCAGTACAATATTCACATAATATGGGTTGCCTGGCCATAGGAAAGCTACGGGGAACTGCGAAGCGAATGAAGTTAGCAAGGCTAGGAACTACCTTTACATATTCCAGGGGAACTAGAATCTGTTGGTATGGCTCTGGCACCTTGCAAAGCTCTTACTGGCCGTGAGAAAGCTTTATGATGGCCAATATTCGATGGCGAGAATTGCAAGGGTTGTAACTAGAAGGTGTGCGCGTGACACGGAAATTCTTCGTGACACGCGTGAATCACCGCGAGTCCGTGAACAAAATCCAAAGCAATCTCGTGAATGGTTCGTGAATGGCTGGACTAAAATAAATATTGTCGTGCGTGAGGCGTGCGTGAGAAAAAAATCAGGTTCAGTGAATGTGCGTGAATAAAATTTCCGCCAAAATCACCGCTCACGAAAAAAAATCAAGATTTAATTCATACTCGGTATTTTAACTAAATTTAATTTAGCTTCCGAACTATATTCTATTTTGAAGTTTGTAAACCTTCGCAGGATTTCAGTTTGGAAAATGTCGTTGAGGTTCGTGAATTTGTTCGTGAATCACGAGAATTGTGAATCTGTGCCGTGGAAATGTGAGTCTTTAAAAGTAGTTCGTGCGTCCGAGCGTGCGTGAGTACTGGTTTTTCATTTTTCGTGAATCGTGCGTGAGTTGGGATTGGGCTACAACACGTATACGTGCGTGAGCGTTGCGTGAATAAACATGTTTGTTTCGTGAATGTGCGTGATGTGACGTTGAAAATTCTTGATAAAAAATTAATTGATTTTTTTTCAGCAAATTTCAATTTAATTTTTTTAATTGATTCAATTAAAAATTTAATTGATTGTTGTTGCAAAACTCAAATAATTTTATTCAATTAAAAGGTAACATATATTTAATTACTTTCTGAATTGGCTTAAAGTTTTTATTTGGATTAACAAATGATTGCGTTGAAATACATTTTTCATTAAAACTTAAAAAAAAAAATCAGACTTTTTTTAACTGAATTTTAGTCTTCGAATTGGATTAAAAAGTTAATTGTATCAATTAATTTTTTAATAAAAATTTTAAAATGTTCAATCATTGACTTATTATTAACTTAATTTTCTATCATGAATTAAAAAGTTTAATTGTATCAATTAATTTATTAATTGAAAAAATTTTCAACTTCAATAATTAACTTTTTAATTGGAAATATTTTGGTGATATTTTTTTCCTGTGCATTTAAACTTAAACCGCACACTTAGATATGCTTAGTGTTCTCAAGGGCGTCAGATAGAAACTCCTGATATCTGCTATAAGGAGTCGCTGCCTGATAGTGCGAATTTGCCAAAAAAACTATAGGTTGCGAAGTATAATGACTAATTTGTATAAGTTGTCATGATGTGGAGGAAAAGGAATCAATTAAACACCTCTTTGTGTGAGTGTCTTGCTTTTATTGTGTTAAGCGCGTAAACGAATTTTTAGGGAGCGCATATAGCTTTTAGATTACTGGCCGGACCTTGGGAAAACGTTAACTTAAGCAGTTTGTTAATGTCTTTTGGAGCATCTGGTTTGGTTCAGCAATAGTAAATAATAGAGAAGGTTCAGTGGGCTAAGAACTTAGAAGTTGCCCATATGTAATAAAGGTACTTTTAGTTAACCTAACCATATCTAATCTAGCGACCTAATCTGGCTTAAATCTGGGGATACATAAAAATTAAAATTAGGATTCAGATCTCATTTTTTCGAATTTTCATTTTCTTTTTCGCGGTATATTAAATAGAGCTATATCACGTACAAACAGAATGCCATGTTTTCTATTATTCCAAAACAAAAAAAAAACATAAACAAAAGATGCTTTAAATCCTTCAAAATAATTCTTAGACTACATTTGAAGCTTTTTTATCTTAAATCTATTTAGATTTCAATATTTCAGTTAATTTAAGGACGATTTCTTTAAATTAAAAATTGTTTCTTTATTTTTAAGGGAACATTTTCCTTAATTCAAAGACATTACGACTTTAACGGAAGGGACGCAAATTTGCAAATTTTGTGTCCAAATTATAATGAAAAAAAATTTTTTGAAGTTAAAGATTATAAATTTTTTTAAATTTCAAATGCTTATTTATTTTTAAAAAAATGTGTCCTTAATATTATATAAGTTGCCGCATCCTAAAATTTAAGGTTGCCAATATCTTTTAATTACGTAAATATTTTTTTCAGTGTAGGTTGTACATATCTTTTCATGTAAGCGGACAGTTTGTTTCTCATTGCTTAATATACACAAGTTATACATATATAAAAAAAATTAAAAATAAAATTAAAGAAAAACCTTTCGTTTTTATTTGTTCTTGAATCATAAAATAAAAGACAAAGTTGTAACACATTTTATTTGACATCCAAAAAAAAAAGAAATATTATGATGGAAGGGCATAACATATAAAAGTAAACAGTGAAATTTGCCAAACTTATGATGTTTTCGTTCACTTAAAAAGTATAAAGATATTATAATATGAAAAAAAAATAAAACTCCATTCCGAAACATTCTTTTGGATGAGACGGTGAAACTTTTAAATTGTTTTTATATCAAACGTTGATGTTTTTTGTGGTTTTAAACACTGTATGTGTTATTTTTTTTCATTTTTTAATTTTATGTTTTCTGTTTTCTTGTACTTCCATCAAACAAATTTCCTCATCTTTTAAACGTACAAAACATTTAAACATATCAACCTTAATAAACGTTACCTTGCAACGTGGCGTGATAATATTAATAAATATGTTTCAGTGTTTTGTTTGCGATCTGGTGAAGTTCATACTTTTTACTAACATCGATTATATGGAATTTTATTTGATCATTATGAAAAAGTGTATTCATTGTATATATGATAATTCTTCAGTTTTCGGATTTTCGGCCCCTCCCCCTGGTTTCCAAGATAAAGTGGGAACATTTATTTTATACCTTCACTTTCTTAAGACATCCGATTTCAGACGCCTTATAAAAATTTAACAATGTGTTATTTTATTTATTTTTATTTGCAGCTCCTAATTTTTTTTGTTAAATGTACTTACATATTTTTACCCTGTCCCATCTGTCACCTGTCTATTCCGTCCGACTTGTTCCCCACAATGCACACAATATCGATTTCAATTCAATTTCTCCATATTTTATTTTATTTTGTCTCTTATTCATATCTCAATCAAGGTTTGTCATTTTGTCCGATCGGACCAAAATTTGATCCAAAAAATTAATTAATTTTTAAAATTTGGTTTCGATGGTCGGACCCAAATAGAATTTGGGTCGATTTTGGGTCCATTTTTCGCCAACTCGGTATTTTCTACTACCCTAGCTCCACACTGTGGAACAGGGTTATTCATAAGTCTAGTGCATATGTTTGCCAACACCCAGAGGAGACGAGCATAGACCACATGCGTGTCTTTTGGCAAAATGCTTCAAAGGCGTGGGTTCCTGAGTCGATATAGCTGATGTCCGTCTGTCCGTTCTGTCCGTGAAACCACATTTTTGTTAATCAAAGCTCTAGGTCGCACTTTTAGTCCAATCGACTTCAAATTTGGATACAAGTATTGTGTTTTTGGCTTCAGAATAGATCCCTATGATTTTGCGAAAGAAATCGGTTCAGATTTATTAGATATAGCTCCATATATTACTTATTTCGCCCGATTGGAACTTATATGCCCAGAGCCAGAGATTTACCTAATTTGCCTTAAAATTTTGCACAAGAAGAACAATTTAGTAAAACTATAGTCAAGTGTGGTTAAATTTTATTGAAATCGGTTCAGATTTAGCTAATATAGCTTCCCATATATATCTTTCGCCCGATAATGCCACTAATATGGTACCCAGCAGGCCAGAGTTTTAATACGATTGCTTCAAATATTTTAGTATTAACATAACACTTAGGTCGTATAGAGTCAAGATGTGCAAATTTAATTGAAATCGCGCTTCAGATTTTAGATATAGCCCCATATATATCTTTCGCCCTGATTATAGCGACTTACATGGCCCCAGAAGCCAGATTTTTTGCCGAATTTTGTATTGAAATTTTGCACTAGGAGATACAATTAGTAGCTAATATAGTCAAGTGTTGAAAAATTTGACTTGAAATCGGTTTTCAGATTTAGATATAAGCTCCCATATAATATCTTTCGCCCGATTATGCGACTATATGGTCCTAAAAGCTAGATTTTTGGACCCATTTGGTTGAAATTTTGCACAGCGTTAGTAGATTTGGCGGGCCCAACATTTTTTTTTTTTCTAGCTCATGCGTGCCCAAATTTTGAATTTAGAAATCGTTCAGATTATATATATAAGCTCCGCAATATATAGCTTTCGCCCAGATTTACACTCATATGACCACAGAGGCAATTTGTTTTGCCTTCTGATTTAGTTTGAAAATTTTGCACAAGGAGTAGCGAGTTAGCATCTGTTAGCAATGTTGTGCCAAATTTGGTTGAAATCGCATTCAGATTTATATATAGCTCCCATATTATATCTTTCGCCCGATATGCACTTAGATGGACCAGGAAACGCCAGAGTTTTATCCCGATTAGCCTTGAATTTTGCACAAGGAGTACAATTTGGTAGGTTAGTTCATGTGTGCCAAATTTGATTGAAATCGCCGTTCAGATTTAGATATAGCTTTCCATATATATTTTTTCGCCCGATATGGACTTATATGGGCCCAGGAAGCCCGAGTTTGCCCCAACTTTGGTTGAAAATTTGCACAGAGTAGATTTAGCATTCTACAATATGCGTGCCAAATGATTGAAAATCGGTTCAGATTTATATATAGCTCCCATATATAGCTTTCGCCCGATTTACACCCCCCCCCCCCCCCTCTCATAATGACCACAAGAGGGGGCCAATTTTTTGCTCCGATTTACGTTGTTGAAATTTTGCACATTGGAGTAGAATTATGCATTTGTAGCTATGCCTGCCAAAATTTTGGTTTGAAATCGGTTTTCAGACTTTAGATATAGCTCCTCATATATATGATTTTTTTCTTTGATTTCGACAAATATGTCAAAATACAAACATTTTCCTTGATTAAAATCGCCACTGCTTAGTCGAAAGTTGTAAAAAACTGACTCTAATTTTCCTAAACTTGTAATACATATAATATCGAGCGATAATCATAAATAAACCTTTTGCGAAGTTCCTTTAAATTTGCTTCAGATTTAAATGTTTCCCTATTTTTTTTTTTACTAAAATTGTGGCTTCACACCTAGCAGCATTAACCAACTTAAATTTTTGAGGTTATACGATTTTGTAAAAGTCTATCAAATTCTGTTCCAAATCGAATTGATATTTAACATGTAATGTAATTTGGGACAAAATCCTCGTGTATAATAGCACCCAACACATTTGACGGTGGATCATGGTAATCGAAAATTTAGATCTACAAAGTGGTGCAGGGTATTATAATATAGTTCGGCCACCGGCCCGACTTATAGGACTTTCCTTACTTCGTTTTTTCAAAATGTTGCTATTGAAATAAAAATTTGACAAAATTTCTGTCTAGAAATAAAATTTTGACAAACATTTCTAAAAGAAATTAAATTTTGACAAATTTCTATAAATAATAACTTTTGCAACAAAATTTTCTACAGAAATTAAACATTTTGAACAAAATTTTTTCCTATAGAAATACAATGTTGGCAAAATTTTCTATAAAAATAAAATTTTGACAAAATTCTCTATAGAAAGAAAATTTTGACAAAATTTTCTATAGAAAGAAAATGTTGAACTAAGCGTTGATGAAAGAAATGGAGAAAGGTCTGGCATTTGTAATAAATACTTTACAAAATGGAGGATTAAAATGAAACCAAGCAGGGAGCCACCTTGGTGCAATGGTTAGCAATGCCCGCCTTGCATACACAAGGTCGTGGGTTAGATTCCTGCTCACGACCGAACACCAAAACAAGTTTTTCAGCGGTGGAATTTATTCCCACCTCGCAGTAATGCTGGTGACATTTCTGCAGGGTTTCAAAGCTTCTCTAAGTGGTTTTCACTGGAATGTGGAACGGCCGTTCGGATCGGACTATAAAAAGCGAGGTCCCTTTGTCATTATAGCTTAAACAATGGGAATCGCGACAGCACTCGGTGATAAGAAGATGAATGTTCACCACTTGGATATCACAAAAAATTGGAACTGCAATAGTTCTGAGTTGTCACCGCATAGATTAAATGCGGGCCTGCAACAGTAGACAAACTCACCACAAATAGAATCCTAACCCGGAAGCCAAAACACAGGCAAATAATCATTTTTCCCTTGTGAGCAAACAAATCTACCATATTACAAGAAAAAGCCATAGATCGTCGAGGCTCAAAACTGGAATTTATGAGAACTAGTAGAGAGATTTTAAGAACAGAGTCAAAGCTATGAATCTTCCTCTTATCTCCCTCTCTTAATAAGATT
>PGFW01050544.1:0-17380 GCA_003123925.1 Haematobia irritans | reverse complement strand
GGAGTAGTAATGCTATGTGCTCTCATTCTTTTGTAAACGTTTTTAGGGTCATTACGGAAGCTTTGTACAAGTATATGTTGAAGTAAAGATTAAATAAATAAATAAAACGTCTTTAAAATAAAGTTGTAGGAAGAGAACGTATCTTAGGTTTGAGCTATTTTGATTTGTAGTCGAAGATACAAAAAAGTCAACAGATTTAGAGGCATTTTCATTATATTTGAAGTTTTTCTTTTTTCTGAATATAGAAACATGACTTAATCTAAGCAAGACGTTCCTTTCGGTGTAAGATATAAGTTTTTAGTCGGAAATCAGCTAATTATGACAAAATACGAATTTCATTGAGAAGTTTCTCGACGTTTTGGAACAAGGAAAACACTTTGATATCTGAGAAATCGTTGGTCTCACAACCAATATTTTTGCAGTGTGTATTTGTGTTATGACCATGAACGAACTGCGTTGAGCGACAGTGATTAATAGTTACTGATTCGTGTTTCCAACACACAGGTGGGAGTTGAGATATACACAATAAAGGGTGATGAGCGGTGCAAGATGTTGGTCAATATTAAATCTGTGACGGTTATGGTCGTTTCAATTGCCATTTAAAAAACTCTGAAACACCCCGCTCATTTTTGAAGGTGTGGGTTGATGTTGCCTCGTTATTTGTGATTTTGGGAAGTTTACTGCTTCGTGTTCAAAATGCCGTCCCAAGCAAAGAGCGCGTATCAAAATTTTGCTCCGCGCATCGCGGAAATCCGAGCTACTCGCACGCAAACTGACAAAATCGCTAAAAGTTGCCAAATCAGACCGTGACAAATGTATATTTTATAAAGTGTTATGGAACGTTTGTCCGACAGCCAGGAAGTTCTTGGATCGGGCGGGAAATCGAATACTTCCGGGACAGGAGTTTTATACGAGCAAAAGAAAGTGGAAAGGTAGCAGATAATTTTCAAGCACATAAAAACTGTTCAACAGTTCGCAAAGAAAATATCTGGTTTGGCAAAGCATCTGTACCTGTGGCTTGAAAGCCAAGGCATTTTTCCAGTTAGCTTCGGACTGTCAAAACAAGAATGTACGTGAAAAGAGTGTTTGAATAAACGTCTGCTGCCTTTCCTGGAAAGAACACGGTTGTTTCCGTCACTGTTTTTGGCGGATTTGCATCTTGCCATTACGTAAAAAGGCCATGGAGTGGTACCGCGCCACAACGTGCAGTGGTCCAAGAACCCCAACACGCCAGAGTCCGCCAATTGAGAAAATACTCGCTACTTGTCAAGCGGAACCTAAAGAAGACCAAAAAACTGCTTTAAGACCGAGCAGCAGTTCAAGGCAAACTGGCTTCTGCGGCCGAAGAAGGTGGACCAAGGTGGTCGTACAAAATCTGATGGCAGGTTGTCAAGAGTTGAGGCCGCGGCAATTCGGATTGGAAAAGCGAAGCCTAACTGATCATTTTTCCTTGATTTTATACTATTTGAACTTGAAAATGAAATTTTAATTTATTTTTTTAAATAAGCACGTTTCACCGATTTACACGCGTTTTTTCCCTTGACCAACATTTTGACCGATATCACCCTTTAGGTTTATTTGCGCAATTTTATGAGGCTCACCTACTCTCGATCAGCATGCTCGCCTGCCTGCTGAACACATTTTTGTAAACAAATTCTAGGTCGAAGTTAGTTAGGTCAATTGGGCCCAAATTATGTATTTCGGTCAGAGTAAGGACATTTTAAGTGATTATTTGGAAGAATTCGATTCAGATTTCGATATAGCTCCATTATATATCATTCACCCGATAGACATTCATATGACTACAGAGCCCAAAGTTACTCCAATGTAACGCGAAACATGTAGACATGTGTGTTCCAGCCCGCCCAGCGGAAGTCGAATATTGTCCACTTTTGTGTTACGGCAACTTCATTCCTGGAGAAGAAATTTTCGAAATTATCTTCAAATGGGAAGTATTTTAACAGAAATTTGATACCGTGGCATAAACTGCCAAAGGTATTTCTTAAACAGAATTCTGAAAATCCAAGATTTTACACCAACATACGCTATCAACTTGGAAACCAATGCAGAAGATTGTCACTTTTACAGCTTAGACCTTCACATGAAATACATTTTTAAAACACTATCCATGCATCGTGAAAGATTGCCTCATAAAACTCTCCCTTAGATTACTGTTAAAATATTATTCTGGCTAGAGCCTATTAAAACAACTTGGAGCAGGATTTAATGTGGAAATTTTGTTGGAAATATGGATGAGGTGGAGTGGAGAATCAGAGTCATCAAAGTAATTGGATTCCTGTGAAACAAAAAGCTTATGGGACGAATCAATTAGTAAGATCAATAAACAGCCTACAAAACTACAAACTACAAATACCGCCAATTATAAACAAAAGGAATTACCTTTATTCAATGAATTTACATTGACCAAAAAACAATCACCTCAATTTTTAAGCGATTGTGATATGTTGGTCCTAAATCAAAAACAGCTTCCTTACGCATCTGACAGAAAATGCTGAATGTTGCAATCAGATTCAAGATTAGGACTTATTTACCATTTTTCATGGCTTCCTGTATTAAGAGAATTCCAACTCAAATACTTGCGATGACCCAACTTAACTTAGGCCTGACTAATTAAATTCTAAATGGAGGGCCAGGAAGGAAGTAAGTTTATATGTAAATTGCAGTCTTCTAAATATAGAACTTTTTGAATTCAGAATAGAATTAATATTAATATAGTACATGCATAATATTTCTTAAATTAAAATTATTAGAACAAAATGTTAGTCAATTGTATAAAGCTTAATAATAATATAATATAATTTTGCAGCAAAATGGACGAGACGGCAATTACGCCTTGTCATAAATTTATCTTAGTTATTATTTAATTATAAATTTTTTAAATTGAATTGTAACAATTTTATGAATTTATACAATAATAAAATTATTTACTACTTAGTTACTTATTGTCTTATTATTTATTTTTTAATAATTTGTTATCTTTAGAGTAGGTAGGTTAGGATTAAAGTGGCAGCCCGATAAGATTTCAGGCTCACTTTAGGGACTATTTCAGTCCATTGTGATACCACATTAACTAAAAGACATATTACATATGGGTACTTCTAGTTTTTAAACCGTTGAAACTTCTCGAATTATTTACTTCTGTTGAACCAACCAGTGGTTCCAAAAACATTGCAGACTGCTTTAAGTTAACGTTTTCCAGGTTCGCCTAGTAATCTGGAAAGCTATATGCCCCCTAAAATTTGCTTACGCCTTACACAAAAATGCAGGACACTACGGAAAGAGGTGTTTAATTGAATTTCCTTATCCTCGCATCATGGACAGCCATTACAATAGTCATTATACTTCGCGCCAATAGTTTGTTGCAAAATCGGCCTATCAGGCAGCGACCCGTTTATAGCAGGATATCAGGAGTTGATATTCTGAGCGTCTCGAAACATTAGGATATCACGTGTGCGGTTTTAAGCTTGGAATGGGGCCATTATTTGCTTGGTGTCGTACAACCTTACAAATTCTCCCATCGAACATTTGCCATCATAACAGGCCTTCTCACGCAGTAATGAGCTTGCAGGTTAGCGAGGCACACCACAGATGTAGTTCTCCTGGCAATATAGTAAGGTAGCTTCCTCAGCCCTTGCTAGCCATCTCGCTTCGCAGTTCCCCCGGTATAGTTCCTTGGCCTGGCCACCATTATTAGAGTGAATATTGTGCTGTCAGCCAATCTCTTGAGAGATTTTGCGGCAGGGGTCGATGGCCGTTTTCGATTGAGGAACACCAGAGTCCAAGGATTTTTATTGCAGGTTGACTGTCTGAGTATATATTAATGCCCAATAGTAGCTTGGAAGCATTTACTTCTAAGCCAATTCAACTACTTTCTCTATTGCTAATATTTCAGCCTGAAAACACATAGAAGTGATCAGGGTAATTATTCGTTTACTCGAAGTTCCAGATCTTTGGAATTTATTACTCCGAAAAACCACTTGGCCATCCAATTTTGAGCCATCAGTGTAGGAAAATCTTATATATCTTTTTTCCCGGGCGTCCGTGACAACCACGTTTTCACTGTTGGGATTTAGAGTCTCAAATTTTTGTCGAAAAGTGGACTCGCCCAAAGTGTAATCCCACTACGTTAGGTTACATCTGGCTATTTTGAGGACCGACTGTGACCGTAAACTTTTTTCCGACCCACAGCGATAGCTCGCGCAACCGCACAGCGTTGTTGCAGAGGGCGACGTGTTTGGCCAAAATGTTCTGTTATCTTTAGATGAAATAATTTTCTGATAATTTCATTTACGATTACGGAATATTGATTTTCCGATTGTAATTATAATTGGAGTCTTCGTTTTATTTGAGCCAAAATTTAAAAGATTCTGATAGTAATAATTGTGAGTAGTAAGTCAATTCCTAAATTTTTATATTTAATATCAAATGTGTTTTGTAACGTAAGTCTGCATATATGTAGTAAGATATATACAGGCGTTGCCAATTTAGCTTTTTCCGCTAGATTTTGGCTTTTTTTTGAAGACGTTTTAGCGGCGAAAAAAAATGCATTTTTAGTTTTAGCTTTTTTTTCTGGCTTTTTCATGACCCTTTTAAAGGGTTGATTCTTTTGGGTTAGTGATTTTATGCATTAGTATTTGACAGATCCACGTGGGATTTCAGACATTTGCTGTCAAAGAGAAAAGATGCTCAGTATGCTTTGACATTTCATTCATGGAAATAGGACTTACTAAACGAGCAACAACGTCGGAATTTCCGTGAATGGCCCTAGAAAAGTTGGCCAGAAAAATCCGCTTTTTTATACCCAAAACGACAAATTTGTTCAGCGGATGAGGCTCATTTCTGGTTCTGAATGGCCCTACGTAAATAAGCAAAATTGCCGGCATTTGGCATGTTGAAGAGCGCAAGCCAGAAGCCGTTCAAGAACTGCCATTGCAATCCCGAAAAATGCACTGTTTTGGTGTGGTTTGTAACGCTGTGGAAGTCATTGGACCGTATTTTTTCACAAGATCGCTGTTGGACGCAACCGTTACAGCGTGAATCGGGAATCGCTATCGTTCGATGCCTAAACAACTTTTTGTTGCCAAAAATGGAAGAACTTGAACTTGGTTTGACATGTGGTTTCAACCAGATGGCGCTACATGCACACAGCTCTCGCGATTTCTTATGGCCATTTTGTAGGGAAAAACTTCGGAGAAACCATTCATCTCAAAGAAATGACGTAGTTTGGCCCCAAGATCATGCGATTTGGACGCCTTTAGGACTATTTTTTTGGGCTAGTCAAGTCAAAGTCTACAGAAATTAGCCCAGCAAACTATTCCAGGCTTTGGGAAGACAAAACATTCCGAAGAATTCGGGCTTATTCGCGCGAAATGCTCGAAAAAGTTGCCAAAATTGGACTTTCCGAAGGACCACCTAAGACGCAGCCGCCGCTTCAACATTTAATGAAATTATCTTCAAAAAGTTAAATTGTCATGACCAATCTAACGGGTTTCAAATAAAGAACCATGAGATTTTGCAATTTTATGCGTTTTTTTTTCCTTAAAAAGTTATCACAGCTCTTAACAAATCCACCCTTTAGCCTATTTTGGCTTTTTTATTTTCGACATGTTTTCTATTGAAATTATGGTAAACCGGCGTTTTTAAGTTAATAATGAGTCCAGCCATTATGCGGGCATTTTTTTTAGCATACACCGTTGGTAAATAGTTTTTTCATTATATACATAAAAGTTTATCGTAAACTTTAATCTACTTATTTCCATACAAATTGCTTAGAATAAACTGTCAGTAAATTATTGGGAATACTTATGATTTGACTCGTTTATCCTTTTTATGTTATTATAATAATTCTAAAGTATTACATATTTTTACTAAATTAAAAATATAGATGTGAATTAGCCTTTGTGCACTCGAAAAAATATTGTCCGTCTCCTTTTAAATACTGAACGCGGACATTTTGGTCTATAATAGACATTTGTGAATTTCTTTTATATAAATGTTTTTCCTTGCCAAAGACGATAAAGTCGTTTTGTCCGTTATAATTAGTGATTTCAACTAAAAATGGGGTTGTTTCATGAAAGAAGAGAATTATGAAATAGTCTTAATGTTGAGGAGTTTTGCATCTTAACCACAAACAAAATAGCGTTCAAAATAGAGATGTTTTTTCAACACTTTATTTAAAAACGTATATATACAATAATTTCTACCTTGAAGTCGAGTCTGAATTTGTAAATTTAAGTTGGCGTTAGCACGTTTTTAAAGCACTTTGATAGCTCATGAAGAACAGGAAAATGTTTTTACTGGGAAATGTAAACTGTAGGTATTTTCTATATCACAATGGACTGAATAGTCTAAGTGAGCCTGAAATCATTAATCGGGCTGCCCACTTTAACCTAGGTTATTTTCTAAAATTTAAATAAAATAATGTATTCGAATTTTCACAATTTTCAAAACCAAACTAAAAATTTATTTAAAAAATGACATCATTTTTTTCCAAATCAAGGCAGCTAGATATTTAATTATTTTAAATACAAAGTAAATAAAATAGAGGTTTTTTTTTTTTTTTTTTTTTTTTTTTTTTTTTTTTTTTCTTTGGGAAGGGTAGCTTCCCACAAAACGGAAGATTCCAGTAAAAAATTTGTGATAGTAATCAAAACTGTTTTCGAATTACGCAAACAGAGCTAATATGCAATGCAACTGAAAATAATATGCATTTGTAAGCGAAATAAGTCTTTTAAGTTTGTAAATTTGCAATCAAAAAGATGTGGACTTTTGATACAAAAAAAATTTAGGCTTTTTTCTAAGGTATTTTGTTTAGCTGTTTTAGCTTTTTTTTTAAGCTATTTTTTGGGCCAGAATCTAGCGGTTTTTGGCTGAAAACATTTCTGGGCAACGCTGGATATATACTTTGGATTAAGGTGTAATTTATATTGTCAATTCTTTGCAGCCTGATTGTAACCTAATTATTTTAAATTCTTTTTTAAGTAAAATTTAATGTAATTCTTTTTTGAGTATCCCTGTAACCGTATATGGCCATTTCGGCCTTGGTTGTAAAATGAGTTAAATAAATAAAAAATAAATAAATAAATAGAAACTGACTATTTCCAAACAAATTTATTAATTATTTTTTTAATTTAATTTAAAATGTGGAAAATTTAATATTTTAATTGTTGTGGGACAAATTTTTTGTAACTGTTACTTTTCATCACATAGTCTTTTGTTGATGTCCCGGCCAAACATGAAGTGGCAGTCACCTACAGTTGTTACTAAATGTATTTCTGAATGTTAATGTTTAGAGTTGACAATTGAGTTAAAGTTGAAAGAAGCGAAAATCTGAGGCCACTGCTGCAAAAACTATAGGAGGGAGGCGTATACACATTTGTGTTTTTTAACTTTAACTCAATTGTCCACTTAAAGTGGAATATCTCAAATTCTGGAAATGAATTGATGAAATTATTTCGGTGGAGCGGTGCGTACTCATCTGCTCTAAATTGGGCGTATATGGGTGTATATTACCCCTCTATAGGTTTTTTTGCACAGTGATCACATTTGTTTTTAACTTTAAACTCAATTGGTCACCTGAGTGAAATATCTCAACTTCTAGATTTTAGATTCTTTACACATGTGTCGGGCCCTAAAAATTTTGGTATATGGGTGTATACTGGCCCCCTCTATAAGTTTTTGCACAATGATCAGTTTTTTTATTTTAACTATTTTGCTTCTTTTAAAAGTTTAACTTTTTTTCTCTGTTAACCCTAGGAATAGACTACTTGGTTCTTGGCAGACCAAAATTGGACTTTTAGCGCTTATGATCGGAAAGTGTATTCGCCTGTCTAGGCGTTAAGCACTTAGAGAGCCTCAGTACCGTTAAGACAATGTTAACATAAATTTTAAAAGTAACTTTATTTTCACAGGACATAAAGGGGAGGTCATAACATTACATAAATAGAAACCACTTTCACTTCAGCTAATTTTCTTGACAATACTTGGCAGTCATTTTTTGGTGGTTTTTGTGAAAACCTTATTGAAGAAGTGTCGTGTACATTAGAACAGAGTACAAAGTGAAGAAGGCAACATCGGCATGCTCTTCTACGACTCTGAATATATAAAGCTAAAACACTATTTAATTAGAAAATAACGGCTAGGAAAAATTCTCTTGTGGCGAATTTACGTTTATTTTCAGTTTACTTTTACCCATTTAGTGAATCGCGTTGGGATTAATTTTGCTGTGATGCATAAAAGCGCACTGTTAAACTAAAAATAGAGCACTTTCACGTTGCCTCTTTTGGCCTATCTTGTTTTAGGCCACATTTGTTAAAAAGGCCACATGTGCTCTTTAAAAGAGCACGTCTGGCATCCCTACAGGCGTCAACAGTTGCCAATTTGTATGTTCATGTGGGAAATCAAGTTTGCCGACATCTTTTCCAAGCGGCTCAATTCATAAGAGGGATTCGCACAATAGTATCGCGAAAAATTGCTACAAAAACCGGAGGATCATCAACAACGGCGATCGAAGTTGCCAACTAGCAAAAACATCGATTATAAGAAAGTTGGAGTAGAAGGTTATTGGCTTTGCGATGTGGGAGAAGTATCACTTATCGAATGATTTGCAAAATCGAAAAACAAAACTCATCGTGTGGAATTGAAAGGTCATGTAGCAATTTTTCGCGGATTTCACTATTGTCGCAATCCCTCTATTGAAATGAAGCCCTGGCAAAAGATGTCGGCAACTGATTTTCCACATGAACATACAAATTTGGCAAATCTGGTTGACCGTTAGGATGCCAGATGTGCTCTTTTAAAGGGAGCCACATGTGCTCTTTTTTTTACAATGTGCTCTAAACAAGATTAGGCCAAAGAGGCAGCGTGAGAAGTGCGTCTGATTTTAGTTAAGTGCGCTTTTTAGTGCATCCACAGCAAATATTTAATGCCAACGCGATGGTCAATAAATGGTAAAAGTAAACTGGAAAATACGGTAAATGGTCGCACCGAAAGAGGATTTTCCGTAGCCGTTGATTTTCTAATTAAATAGTGTTGTTACTTTATATACAGAGTCGTAGTAAGAGCAGTGCGGATGTTGCGTTCTCACTGTTGTACTCTGTTCGTAAATGTAAAGCGAACTGTCTTCAGTAAGGCGTTTTCAGACAGAGAAGAAGACGACGCAAAAATGACTGTGCAAGTGATTGTAAGAAAATTAGGCGTGAGTTGAAAGTGGTTTTATTTAGTGTATACTGTTAGTGAAACTTGTTATTGTCCGGTGAGAAATAAGAGTTAACTTGTAAAATGTGAGTTTAAACAGTTGTCTTAAGCGGTAACTGAAGGCTTGGGGTGAAGTGCTTTAGACGCCGTAGGACAGGCCGATAAGGCTTTCGATCACGTAAGCGCTAAAAAGTCAAATTTGGTGCTGGGCCAGGACCAAGTAGTGGCGTTGTTGCGCGTTAGGTAGACAGGGGAGAGAAAAGTGGTCTGAACTTTTAAAAGAGCAATAGTTAAAATAAGAAAAACGATTCATGTGTGCAAAAATATAGAGGGGGCAGGTAGTACACCCATATACCAAGAATGTTAGGGCCGATGTGTGAACTCCAAATCTAGGGTTGCAGATAGTTTTGCATCAGGTGACAATTGAGTAAGTTAAAAACGAAATGTGATCAGCTGTGCAAAAACGTATAGAGGGGGTAGTATAGCACGCCATGATTACGCAAAGTTTAGAGCACGTATGAGTAGAGTGCTAATTCCGAATAAATTTCATCAAATTCGATTTCCAGAGATTGAGGATATTTTCATTTTTAATGACAATGAGTTAAAAGTTAAAACAAATGTGATATACTGGCCTCCTCTGATAGTTTGCGACCAGTGGGCAAGTTGTGGTGTGTTGAAGGCGTGTAACTCAATTGTCAAGCTTAAACATTTAAATTAGATACATTTAGTACGAAGTGTGGGAGTGCACTCATGTTGGCCGGAACACAGACCAAAAGGACGTATGTGCATGAAAAGATGTACAGTACAAAAATTTGTCGCCACCATTAAATATTTAAATTTTCCACATTTTAATTAAATTAAAAATAATTTAAAAATTTTGTTTGGAAAATATCAGTTGTTCTATTTATTTATTTTATTTTTATTTAGATTTTAACTCATTTTACAACCAAGCCGAAATGGGCCATATACGGTTACAGGGATACTCAAAAAATAAAGAATTACATTAAATTTACTTAAAAAAAAATTATAAAATTAATTTTAGGATTACAATCAGCGACTGGCAAAAACTTGAACTTATATTAACCTTTAATACTAAGTATATATCCAGCGTTGCCAGAATTGTTTCACCAAAAACCGCTAGATTTGCCAAAAAAATAGCTAAAAAAAGCTAAAAAATGCTAAAAAAATAGCTAGAAAAAAAGCTAAATTTTTTTGATTCAAAAGTCACTTTTAGTTTGAAAATTGAACAAACTTAAAGACTTTATCTTCGCCTTACAATGCATATTATTTTCATTTGCATTGCATATTAGCTCTGTTTTGCGTATTCGATACATTTTGATTACTATCACAAATTTTTACTGAAGTTCCTTCGTTTTGTGGGAGTACCTGTCCCCAACCAACCTTATTTTTATTTAACTTGTTATGTTTAAAATATTAAATGATCTAAGCATGCTTTGGATTTGGTAAAAAATGGATTTGTCATTTTTTAAATAAAAATTTTAGTAGTTTGGTTTTGGAATTGTTGAAAAATTCGAAATACATTATTGTTTATTTAAATTTTTATAAATTTACCTAGGTAAGAGTGGCAGCCCGATTATATTCAGGCCTTCACTTAGGACTATTTCAGTCATGGGGGGGTTGTGGATATGAGAGTGCTGAGCGAGGGTTTAGCGATTTCCCTGTGGGGCTAAAGGACATTTTGTGCCTGTTGTTCATGAGCGTTATCAATATTGGCTTTAAGAGACGTTGGCGTGCGCAGACTTTGAGAGGAAATTTGCGTCGAAGTGTGGTGCGAGCGTGCAGAGTAGATTATTGTATATATACGTTTGGTAGAGAATAAAGTGTTGGAAAACAGTTCTTCGTGAGTGTTTGTGTGAGCGATTTTGTGTGTGTGTGGTTAAGGATGCCGAAGAAGGACTCCGTCAGTTAGAGAGTAGTGGTGCGATATTCTTTCTGTGCGCTTCTTTCGGGATTGAGAAACTACGCGTTGTGTTAAGTTTGAGAGAGTGCGAGCTGTAGATTGTATGAGAGTGCGAGAGAGCGACTGTGTGTGGGTGTTTGGACAGTAGAGCGTTGTGAGGGATGAGAAGAATTCACAAAATTGGGATTGGGTGGTGAGGGAAGAGTGATGTCGCGTGGCGTAGTTTTGGAGACGAGCGAGGTGGGTGTTGTGTCAGTGTGCGAGGCGTGTTGTGCGAGAGTGGCTGAGTGGTGATGAGTTAAATAATCATATAACTAATAATAATAACATAATAAAAAGACTAGTAATGTCATAATATTCCATATTTTTTATTGACAGTTTATCTAACAAATAAAATTGTAGAATATTAAGATTTAAAGTTTACGATAACTTTTATGTATATAATGAAAAAACCTTACAACAAGGTGTATTTGCCCTACAAAGAATGCCGCATAATGGCTGGACATTAATTAACTTAAAAACCCATATCCATATTTCAAGTAGAAACATGTCGAAAATTAAAAAAGCCAAAAATAGCGCTAAAGGGTTGATTGTTAAGGAGGCGCGTGATAACTTTTAAAAAAAAAACGCATAAATTTGCAAAATCTCATCCGGTTCTTATTGAAACGTTAGATTGGTCCAATGACATTTACTTTTTGAAGATAATTTCATTTAAATGTCCCCTGACCTGCGGCCTCCGCCTCGCATGCGGTCTTAGGTGTTGTCCATTCGCGAAAGTCCAATTTTGGGCAACTTTCTCGAGCATTGTCGGCCGGAATAGCCCGAATTTCTTCGGGCGAAATGTTGTCTTCCAAAGCTGAATAAGTTGCTGGCTTATTTCTGTAGACTTTAGGACTTGACGTAGCCCCACAAAAAATAGTTGCTAAAGGCGTCAAATTCGCATGATCTTGCCGTGGGGCCACTTACCGGCCATTCTTGGATGAAATTTTGTTCTCGAAGTTTTCCCTCAAAATGGCATAGAATCGCGAGCTGTGGTGGCATGTAGCGCCATCTTGTTCGAAACCACATGTCCAAACAAGTCAGTTCTTTCCATTTTAATGGCCAACAAAGTTGTTAGAATCGAACGATTAGCGATCGCCGTTCACCGTAACGTTGGCGTCCCAACAGCCCATCTTTGAAAAATTACGGTCCAATGATCCACCAGCGTACAAACCACACCAAACAGTGCATTTTTCGGATGCGATGGGCAGTTCTTGAACGGACTTATGGTTGCTTCTTACACTCCAAAATGCGGGCAATTTTGCTTATTTACGTAAGCCATTTCAACCAGAAATGAGCCTCATCCCTTGAACAAAAAATTTTTGTCGATATAAAAAGCGGAGTTCTGCCAAACTTTCTAGGCCCATAAATACAACTGAAAATTCGGACGTTGGGCTCGTTGCTAAGTTCTAATTCATGCTGAAATGTCAAAGCATTACTGAGATTCTTTCTCTTTGACACCATGTCTGAAATTCCCACGTGAATCTGTCAATAACTAATGCATGAAAAAATCCATAACCTCAAAAGAATCACCCTTTAAAAGGGTCATGAAAAAAGCCAGAAAAAAGCTAAAAGCTAAATGCATTTTATTTTCCCGCTTAAACGTCTTCAACAAAAAGCCACAATTCTAGCGGGGGAAAAAAAGCATAAATTGGGCAACCGCTGTATATATCTTACATACATATGTAGGACTTACGTTACAAAACAAATTTGAATTATAATATAAAATTTAGGAATTGATACTACTCACAATATGTTACATATCAGGATCGTTACATTTTGGCCTCAAATAAAACGAAGACTCCAATTATAATTACAATCGGAAAATCATATTCGTAAATCGTATGAAAATTATCAGAAAATTATTTCATCTAAAGATTAACAAGACATTGGCCAAACAGTCAGTGCAACAACGGCTGTGCGGTTTGCGCGAGCTAATCGCTGTGTCGGAAAAAAAAGTTACGGTCGACAGTTTCGGTCCTCAAAATAATGCCAGATCGTACCTAAACGGTAGTGGAATTACACTTTGGCGAAGTTTCCACTATATTTCGACAAAAAAAATTTGGAGGGACTCTAAATTCCCAACAGTGAACGTCGGTTACCGACCCGGGGAATAAAAGATATATAGATTTCCTACCACTGATTGGCTCCAATTGGCATGGCCAAGTGGGTTTCGGGTTATATTCAAAATCTGAAGCTTCAAGTAGCGAAAATATTACCTGATCACTCTAGTGTTTTTCAGGCTTGAAATATAGCAATAAGAAAGTAGTGGAATTGGCTGAGAAGTTAATGCTCCAAGCAATATTGCATCTAATATACTCGACAGTCAACCTGCAATAAAATCCTTTCGGACTCTGTGTTCCTCAACTCGAATAACGGCATCGACTGCCGCAAAATCTCTCAATGAAGATGGCTGACAGTCACAACTATTCCACCTAATATGGTGCCAGGCCACCAGGAAACATACGGGAGAACTGCGAAGCAGATGAGCTAGCAAAGGCTAGGAACTAACCTTACATATTCAGGAGAACGTAGAATCTGTTGGTGTTGCCTCGGTACCTGCAAAGCTCTTACCGCGCTGAGAAGGCTGTTATGGGGATGGCAAATGTTCGATGGGAGAATTGTAAGGGTATGAACGACACCAAAGCAATATAATGGCCTCCATTTCCACTTAAACCGAACACTAGATATTAATGTTCTTCGGACGTCAGATATCACTCCTGATTATTCTGCTATAATAACGGGTCGCTGCCTGATAGGCGATTTTGCAAAACTACTTGCGCCGAAGTATTACCATACTATTGTATGAGCTGTCATGCATGGCGGAGGATTAAGGACAATTAAAACCACTCTTTCGTAATTGTCCTGCATTTTGTGTAAGGCGTAGCAAATTTTTAGGGGCATATAGCTTCAGATACTTTCAGCGAGACCTGGGAAAACGTTAAACTTAAGCAGTCTGCTTAATGTTTTTGGAAACAATCTGGGTTGGTTCAACAGAAGTAAAATAATCGAGAGGTTTCAAAACGTTTTAAAACTAGAAGTGGCCCATATGTAATATGTACTTTTTAGTTAATGTGGATATCCATCAATGGATCTGAAATTAGTCTAAGTTGCAGGCCTGAATCGTTAATCGGGCTGCCACTTAACCTAAACCTACCTAAACCTAAAGATAACAAATTATTAAAAATAAATAATAAGACAATAAGTAACTAAGTATGTAAATAATTTTATATTGTATCAATTCATAAAATTGTTACAATTTCAATTATAAAATTTATATTAAATAATAAAACTAAAGTATTTAAATGACAATGGGTATTGCCGTCCGTTCATTTTTGCTGGCAAAATTATCATTTACTAGTTATTATTACTTTTATACATTAACTACATTTTTGTTTTAATAATTTTTAATTTAAGAAATATTATGCATGTACTATATTAATATTAATTCTATTCTTGATTCAAAAATGTTCTATATTTAGAACTGCATTTACATATAAACTTATCTTCCTTCTGGCCCTCCATTTAGAATTTTAATTAAGTCAGGCCTAGTTAAGTTGGGTCTATCGAAGTATTTGAGTTGGAATTCTCTTAATAACAGCGAAGCCATTGAATGGTATTAAGTCTTTAATCTTGACTCTGTATTGCACATTCAGCATTTCTGTCAGATCAGCGTAAGAAGCTGTTTGATTTTAGGCACAAACATTCCACAATCGCTTTAAAATTGAGGTGATTGTTTTTTGTCATTGTAAATCGATGAATAAAGTAATTCCTTTTGTATAATTGCGGTATTGTAGTTGTAGTTGTACTGTTTATTGATCTTACAATTGATTCGTCATAAGCTTTTTGTTTCAGGTATCCAATTAAATTTGATACTCTGATTCTCCACTCCACCTCATCCATATTTCCAACAAAATTCACATTAAATTCTGCTCCAAGTTTGTTTAATGCTCTAGCCAGAATATATTCTTTAACAAGTAATCTAAAGGGAGAGTTTAATGAGGCAATCTTTGCACGATGCATAGATAGTGCTTTTAAAAATGTATTTCATGTGAAGGTTCTAAGCTGTACAAAGTGACAATCTCTGCATTTGTTTTCCAAGTTGATAGCGTATGTTGCGTGTAAAACTCTTGGATTTTTCAGGAATTCTTTTTAAAGAAATACGCTTTGCGTTTTATCCACGGTACTCAAATTTCTAGTTAAAATATTAGTCATTGGAAGAAATTTCGAGAAATTTTCTCTCCAGGATTGAGTTGCCCGTACACAAAGTGGACAATATCTCGGACTTCCCTGCGGGTCTGGACACACATTGTGCTACATGTGTTATCGACGTTACCATTGAATATAAAACTGGAAGTAAAAACTTTGGGCTCTGTATTTTCTCATGAATGTCTCTCGGTGGATGACTATATTAAATGGAGTTATATCGAAATCTGAACGAATTCTTCCACAAATCACTAATGTCTTACTCTGACCGAAATACATATTTTGTGCCATGGACTTAAAAACTTCGACCTGAATTGTTACAAAGAATGTGTTCCAGGCAGCGACCATGGCTAGTCTCGAAGTAGGAGCCCTCAGATAAAATTGCCATATAACCTAAAGATGGTGATTACGGTCAAATGTTGGGTCACAGGGGAAAAACGGCGGTGTAAATCGGCTGAATCGTTTATCTTAAAAATCAAATTTAAATTTCATTTTCAAGTTTCAATTAGTTATAAAATTCAAGGAAAAATATTCAGGTAGGCTTTCGCTTTTCACAAATCCGAATTTGCCGGCCTCACTGCTTGACACTGCCATCAAGATTTTCTGTACAGCCACACTTGTCCACCTTCTTCGCCGCAAGAAGCCAGTTTGGCCTTGAACTGCTGCTCGTCTTTAGCAGTTTTGGTCTTCTTTTAGGTTACCGCTTTGAACAATAGCCCAGTTTTTCTCCAATTGGCGGAGCTCTGCGCGTGTTGGAGGTCTTGGGTAACCAACCTGACGTTGTTGGGCGGGGGCGTACCACTCCATGGCCTTTTTACCGTAATGGCAAGATGCCAACTCCCCGCAAAACAGTACGGAACAACCGATGTTTTCTTCAGGAAAAGCAGCAGCACCGTTTATTGTCAAACACTCTTTCACGGTAAATTCTTTGGTTGACAGTCCCGGAAGCTATGGAAAATGCTGCTTTTTCAAGCACACAGTACAGATGGCTTGCCAAACCAGATATTTCTTTGCGAACTTATGACAGGTTTTATTGTGCTTTGAAATATCTGCTACCTTTCCCCTTTCTTCTTGCCGTATAAAACTCCTTCCCGGAAGCTTTTCAGATTTCCCCGCCGATCCAGACTTATCCTGGCTGTCGGACAAACGTTCCCCAAAAACACTTTACATTACATTATGTAAAACGGTTGATTGGCCAACTTTAGCGATTTTGTCAGCTTTGCGTGCGAGTAGCTGCGGATTTTCCGCGATGCGCGAGCAACATTTTCTTGATACCGACTGCTTCTTGCTTGGACGGCCATTTGACAACTGAAGAGTAAATTCCAAAATCAAAATAGGAGCACATTCTAACACACAACACCTTCAAATGAGGGGTGTTCGAGGTTTTTTAAATGCAAATATTGAAAGAAAATTACGTCAGTTTATATTGACCAGACCAAATTTTGACCGTATCACCCTTTATGTGTCTATCTCAACTCCACCTGTGTGTTGGAAACAGAATCAGTAACTTATAATACTGTCCTCAACGCAGTTGTTCATGGTATAAAACAAATACACTGCAAAAATATTGTTGTGAGACCAACGATTTCTCAGATATAAAGTGTTTTCCTTGTCCAAAAGTCGAGAAACTTCTCAATGAAATTGTATTGTCATAATTAAGTGATTCGACTTAAAAATGTATATCTTTACACGAAAGGAACGTTTGTTAGAATTAAGGTCAACTGGTTTTAATAATTCAGAAAAAAAAAATTCAAAATTAATGAAAATGCCCTTAAATTTGTTGACTTTTTGTATCTTGACTACAAATCAAAATACGCTCAAAACTAAGATACGTTTTTCTAAACTTTATTTTAAAGACGTTTATTTATTTATTTTATTTTTACTTCAACATATATGTAACAAAGTTCCGTATAAGACCCTAAAAACGTTACAAGAATGAGAGCAATAGCATTACTACTCTAATAAAAAATAAAAAGCTCTTAAAACTAAATTATGTAG
>PGFW01050533.1:0-14139 GCA_003123925.1 Haematobia irritans | reverse complement strand
TTTCTGATAATTTGGTTGTGAAGAAAAGAAATTATCTTAACACATCAAACATACAAACAATACGGTCTATCAATGTTCAATGATGGTAGTAAACAAGAAAGAAAACAACCAGCAGAATTTAAAACCCTTTCATTTCTCGCTTCATTTTGAAAAATCTTCATTATTCAGGTAACTTCAGTTTGACCGCTAAGCTTTTTGTCGGCAGGAGGGCAGCGAGCAACTTATTAAAAGTGAAACATTAAATGGAAATTGAAAAAAGTCTGGAATAATAAAAATATACTTCGATGCTTTTAGAGTTCTTAATAAATTAGATTTACAAGTCATATACGGCTGGTGTTAAGTTTCGGCCAGGCCGAAGCTTAGTGTACCCCTCCATCATGGATGCGTAGAGAACTCTTTTTCCTAAAACACGCTGCCCATCTACAATCGAACCTTACTTTAAGTTGCAAACGCTTTGCCGATGGCAAGGTATCTTAAAACCTTTCTAACACCATATTTCTAAATTGTATGTCCAAGGTTCATACGGTGTTATTTACAATCAAAAAGATCGATCAAGATTACGTATGAATTCAGTTTCGACAAAATAGACATACAATTTTAACAAATATTTTCTACACGAAATAAAAAAATGTAACAAAATTTTCCTATAGAGAATAAAATTTATTAACCAAAATTTTCTATTAGAAATAAAAATTTTGACAAAATTTTGCTATAAAAAGAAAATTTTTGACAAAAATTTCTACGGAATAAAATATTAACAAAATTTTCTATAGAAATAAAAATATTGGCTAGATTATTTTGGCGTCGAGGTCGCAACCATGATTATGAACCGATATGAAAACACATTTTGCGGCACGGAGATCGTGTGATTTGGAGATCGGCATATATATAATTATGACCGATATGGACCAATTTTTGTATGGTTGTTAGGGCCATATACTAACACCACGTTCCAAATTTAACCGGATCGGATGAATTTGCTTCCTTCTAAGAGGCTCGCAAGCCAAATCTGGGAGACTTTTATTATGGGGGCTATATATAATTATGACCGATTGGACCAATTTTGCAGTTGTTAGAGACCCATATACAACACCATGTTACTAAATTTCGGCACCGGATTCGATGAAATTTTGCTTCTCTTAGGAGGCTTCGCAAGCCAAATCTGGGGATCGGTTTATATGGGGCTTATATTAATTAAGGACGATGTGGACCAATTTTGCATGTTGTTAGAGACCATATACTCAACACCATGTATCCAAATTTCAGCCGGATCGGATGAAATTTGCTTCTCTTAGAGGCATCGCAACCAAATTTTGGGGGTCCGTTTTATATGGGGGCTATACTAAAAGTGGACGATATGGCCCATTTGCATACCATCTGACCCTACATCAATAAACAAATACTTGGCCAAGTTTCAAGTCGATAGCTTGTTTCGTACGGAATATAGCGTGATTTCAACGCGAATGACGGACGGCACATGCCTCACAGTCGACTCAGAAATTTACCACGACCAGAATATATATTTATGGGTCCTTAGACAATATTTCGATGTTGTTACAAACGGAATGACAAAGTAAATATACCTCCCCCATCATTGGTAGGATAAAAAAATAGGTGTGTCGGAAAATTGAGCTGTATCGGTCCATGTTGTTGTTATATAGCCCCGTTATTAAACCGACACCCTATATGGTGGTCCTTGTAACACCTTATTTTCTATCCGATTTGCCTAAACTTCGAAATCTTAGAGGTATTTTAGAACAAACAAGTACTATACGGCTCCGTAAGTTCGGGCCAGCCGATATCTTAATGTACTCCAACCATGCGAATGCCATAGAAATTCTGTACTAAAGGACTGTCATTCCAACAATCGCAGTTAGCTCTGGGTTGCGGTAAAACACTTTACCGTTGGCAAGGTATCTAAAAACTTCTTAACACCGTCTTCTCAAATTGTTAAGTTTAGGTTCCATACTGGGATATAATTAAACAAAAAAGAAGGCCGATTAAATACGTATATAATTCAGTTTAACAAAATTTTCTATAAAAATAAACTTTTGACAAAATTCTATTAGAAATAAAATTTTGACAAAATTTTCTATTAGAAATACACATTTTTACCAAATTTTCTATCGGAATAAATTTTGACAAATTGCTATAGGAAATAAAATTTTGGTAATGTATTTCTTCTGGGGAATCGGCTTATATCAAAAACAGTGGTGGCCATATAACTTAAACAAACGACGACTTCTTGCATTTGCATTTGAAGCTCACAACTATTCTCATAAGTGCGTCTCTCTCTTCGATATTCACCGTTTATGTTTCTCACTACTGTTCAACATGTTGTTGTAATTGTATATTCGAACTAAACACTGTTGCACCATTTTGGGATATAATTTTTGAGCTGAATTTTGTTCTTCACGTGTGTTTGAGTGTGGTCAGTATAATTTAGAAACGCCGTTATAATGTGCGTGAAAATTTTGACATTGCCAAAGGTAACTTTGAGTTTTTTTTTTTTTGGTTCTCTTAATTACATCCAACTATATCTAAAAATAATTCAGATTATGAATATGGGGGAAGAATAAGTATGTTAACCCCAGACTTCGCCCAAAAAAAAAGTTTGTTGTCACGCTTGCTATTTACGAAGAAAAAATCAGTCTATGCCCGCCCTAGAACCGATTTTTGTTGCTTCTAAGAAAAATTGGTTTTTTGGTAGCGCGATACAAATTTATCGTGCATTACGGGAAGCTTCAAGAACCCCAAAAGAGCTCCAAAACCTAGACAAACACACTCAACAGGACGAGCAAAGCCAATCCAGTTTTTGACTTCGGGTGAAATCAAATGATATTGTAACGCCCACACATAATTTCACAGGCCTATTTCACCCCTACACTGCTCAGGAGCGCAGACTTATATTGGTTGTTAGAGATCATATGCCAACACTCCATTGTACCAAAATTTCGCGAGCTACGGAAACCGGATGAAATTATTGCTTCTCTTTGAGGCTCCGAAAGCCAAATCTGGGGACTCGCGTTTATATGCGGGGCTATATATAATTTGGACCGATGTGAGACCAATTTTTGCAATGGTTGTTATTGAGACAACATCCGCCAACACCATAGTACTCCAAACCTTTCAGCCCGGAGTCGGATGAAAAAATTGCTGCTTATCTTTGGAGGGTCCGAACAGCCAAATCTGTGGGATCGGTTTATATGGGGTCTATATATAATTTAATAGGACCGGATGGGGACTAATTTTGCGCATTGGTTCGTTAAGAGTACCACTATTACTACCATCACGGGCTACCCAAATTTTCAAACCGGATGGATGAAATTTGCTTCTCTTTTGAGACTCCGCAGCCTTAAATCTCCACCCGCGGATCGGTATTATGGCGGGCCTATACTAATAATTTTGGGACCGATGCTGGACCAATTTTTGCCTTAAGTGTTGTAGAGACACGCTTACTACCATCACGTAAACCAAAATTTCAACCGCGACTCGCGCTATGAAAATTTTTGCATTCTTCTTTGTCAGGCTCCGCAAGCTAATTTGGTGATCGGTTTATTGAGTGGAGGCGCTATAATCATTATGGACCGTTGTGCGTACCAATTTTTGCCATGGTTTGTTACACTACGCACTATACCAATGCTATATATCAAATTCATTTTTCAGATCTCTTAGAAGGGAACGCTTTTCCGCAAAGCCAAATCGGGGGTCCGTTCCTATATGGGCTATACGTAAAAAGAACACAGAACCATATTGCCCATTTGAATATCATCCGACCAACATCAATAACAAAATACTTGTGCCAAGTTTCAAGTCGATAGCTTGTTTCAAATCTGGGGGTCCGTTTATATGGGGGCTATACGTAAAAGTGAACCATATGGCCCATTTGCAATATCATCCGACCTACATCAATAACAAATACTTGTGCCAAGTTTCAAGTCGATAGCTTGTTTCGTTCGGAAGTTAGCGTGATTTCAATAGACGGACGGACGGGCGGACATGCTTAGATCGACTCAGAATTTCACCACGACCTAGAATATATATACTTTATGCTGCCTTAGAGCAATATTTCGATGTGTTAAATTAGAAAAAAGTTATTTCACTACGCTATACAATACACTGATATAAATGCCTTTAATTTGCTGAATTTTGAATATGCCACCTTTTATGACTTGGCGACCCTTTTTGTTACCACTTTCTAGAAATTGTCAACGAAAATGCTGGTCAACTGCTCCATTTGCATTTTGTATCTTGTTTATTAATGTTAGAAACAAACAGAATTTCAATTAAAAATATCTCCAATTTTAGTGAAAATCTCCATTACTGACAACGCTGCGGCGGCACCTTGAAAAGGTACTTAAAATTATAGTCTGGCGATATCATATAGCGAACTTATAAGTGTCTCATGTTTTTTTTAATTATATCATTACCCATTTGTTCATTACAATAAGAAAGCGTTATTTTTTACTCTCTTAAGCTATTTCATACTTTGTCCTGTTAACCAGGATTATATTCTCTAGGCTAATGACAATGAATCACGAGATGGTCCTTCATGCCATCATCATGATAAAAGGCTTTTATTTGATTTGGTTTCTTACACCCTCCTTTGTTCCTGGCTACAGTAAAAAAAATGAGTTCAATAAACGTGCACACATCTTTCCTTATGTCCTATTTCAGCGGATAATACAGGTCTATTATTGTATGTCAATATCCTTAAAAAATGAGTCTAAGCTCACGTTTCAATGTGGCACTTATGACAATGCACGCGTAGACAAAATGCAAGGAATGTGAATACAAAACGCATCAATGTTTTGACAAACCAGTAATGATGTTGATGATTGATTAGTATGAGTGATGGGCCCAGACATCTTGGACACACTCTAAAGTTTCGCTAACATCCAATTTCCACAAAGGGCAATTTACTGTTTGGGAATGATTGGAAAAATGGTTCTATTAAACTTCCTTTTTTTCTGGTCATGGAAAATTCTCATATCCTTGATATTTCCGGAGTGAGAAATTTCACATTGATATTACTTTAGTCGGCCATTGACACACATTAGTATTCCTATCCTGTTTGTTTTCATAAAAGCTCCCCCACCCCCTCACGAAAAAAACAAAAACAACGCTACGCAAAACATCCTCTTGGCTTCCAAGGTCCATGCTTAGTTATGCCATTTGATATTTTAGGTGTGAGTGTGATATTGTGGTTCACGTTTCAGCTGCCATCAGTTAACGACTCCTGTTCTATAAGCGTAATTATGTAATCTATGGTACAAAGTGGAACTGTAATTTTTAAACCTCAAGTGATGGTGACGTTACCCTACTGACAATACATGACTACACCCAAAGCACGGTTGCCACAATTGGTAGAATTCTTCCAAAAATTTTATATGTTTATTCTGGTTGGTAAAATGTCTTTAAGTTTTTTGGGTAAATTTTGCAAAACTATTCCTCTCCAACTAAGAGGTACGTCAATCTTCGAATTGTTTTTGAAAAATTTTCTATAGAACAAAATTTTGACACATTTTTTCTATAGAAATTTTCTATATTTTTTTACACCTCAGCTTATAGTTAGTTTAATCGTAAATTAGTAAGTATTCCTTTAAAAATGTGTCTTTCTTTTTAAAAAAAAATATTTTTTTTTATGTATTTTATTATTTGTTAATTAATGTTTTAGGAACCACTTTAATGTTTTTCCTTTGTTGCGTAAAAAACAATATTAAATTTAAGGCAACCCAGATGGTTCGGACAAATTTTTATATTCCATGTTTATTATTTAATGTAAAAAATAAATAACTAATTTCAGAGTAACTCTAAATGAATTTGGACACATTTTTATATTTCCCCTCAGCGTATAATTTAATAGAGAATTGGTAAGTTTTTTTTTTAATCTTTGGCTTTCATTTAACTAGAATATTTATTTTTTTATGTCCTTCACATCGATAACAACACAGTTTTTCTACCATCCCACCATAGGATGGGATACCCCCCCCCATTCCGTTTGTAATACATCGAATATTGGTGTAAGACCCATAAGTAAATGATATCTGGTCTGTTGCTAGCTATGTCCGTCTGTCTGTATCTCCGGCTGTCCGTCCGTCTGTGGAAATCACGCTAACTTCCGAACGAAATTAGCTATCGACTTGAAACTTGGAAAAAGTAGTTGTTATTATGCATGTCGGATGGTATTGCAAATGGGCCATATCGGGACTCGTTTACGTATAGCCCCCATATATATCAACCCCAATTTTTGCGGATGCTCTAGAAAGAGCAAATCAGAGCATCAGATCTGGTTAAAATTTGGTACGTGGTGTTAGTATATGATCTTTAACACCCATGCTAAAATTGATCCATATAGGTCCATAATTATATATTGGCCCCATATAAACCGATCCCCAGATTTGACCTCCGGAGCTCCTTGGAGGAGAAAATTTTGTCAAATACGTTTAGAATTCTGAATTTATAGTAAGTGAAGGTCTCTTAACAACACCATGCAACATTATCCATATCGGTCCATAATTATAGGTAGCTCCCATATAAAATAAATTTTTAATTTACTATAAAAATCCATTTGGGCAAGTTGTCCTTTTTGGCAGAAGTAGTAACTTTTCCTTGACGTTGCTAAAATCCTTATAACATTAAAAATACGACACATCTACAATTCAAGGGACAGTTATACACTAAAACAAGTATATACGGCCGTAAGTTCGGCTAGGCCGAAGCTTATGTACCCTCCACCATGGATTGCGTAGAAACTTCTACTGAAGACTGTCATCCACAATCGAATTACTTGGCTTGCGGTAACACTTGCCGATGGCAAGGTATCTTAAAACTTCCTAACACCGTAATATATACCACATAGTCCATACGTGGTATATATTAAACTAAATGGCCGATTAAATACGTATATAATTAAGTTTAAAGTTTCTATAGAAATAAAATTTTGATAAAATAAAATTTTGACAACATTTTCTATAGAAGTAAAATTTGGAAAAAAATTTCTATAGAAATAAAATTTGGAAAAAAATTTTCTATAGAAATAAAATTTTGACAACATTTTCTATAGAAATAAATTTTTGACAAAATTTTCTATAGAAACAACATTTTGACAATGTTTTCTAAAAAAATAAAATTTTGGTATATTATTTTTGGCTCGAGTGGCTACCATGATTATGGACCGATATGGACCAATTTTTGTGTGATTGAGGATCGGCTATACATAACTATAGACCGATACGGACCAATTTTGGCATGGTTATTAGCGGCCTTATACTAACACCACGTTGCAAATTTCAACCGGGATCTGATTGAATTTTGCTCCTCCAAGAGGCTCCGGAGGTCAAATTGCGTGGGAACGTTTATATGGGGGCTATATATAATTATGGACCGACATGACCACTTCTTGCGTGTGTTAGAGACCCACATTCTAACACCATGTTCCAAATTTCAACCGTATCGGATGAATTTTGCTCCTCCAAGAGGCTCCGGAGGACAAATCTGGGGATCGATTTATAGGGGGCTATATATAATTATGGACCGATATGGAACAAGTCTTGCATGGTTGTTAGAGACCATATACTAACACCACGTACCAAATTTGAACCGGATCGGATGACATTTGCTTCTCTTTGAGGCTCCGCAAGCCAAATCTGGGGATCGGTTTATATGGGGGATATATATAATTGTGAACCGATGTGGACCAATTTTTGCATGGTTGTTAGAGACCATATACCAACACCATGTACAAAATTTCAGCCGGATCGGATGAAATATGCGTCTGTTAGAGGCTACGCAAGCCAAATTTGAGGGTCCCTTTATATGGGGGCTATACGTAAAAGTGGACCGATATGGCCCATTTGCAATACCATCCGACCTAAATCAATAACAACTACTTGTGCCAAGTTTCAAGTCGATAGCTTGTTTCGTTCGAAGTTAGCGTGATTTCAACAGACGCGGACGGACCGTCTTAGATCGATTCAGAATTTCACCACGACCCAGAATATATATATTTTTATGGGTCTTAGAGCAATATTTCGATGATGTGTTACAAACGGAATGACAAAGTTAAATACCCTATGGTGGAGGGGTATAAAAATTGCGGATGCGTCTTTTTGAACACCTGTTTCTATATGAAGGAGTTATAGATCGAAACAAAATTTAACATGTGTTCATAACAGAGATGGAAGTTTCCAAAACACTTAACTTTTTTCTATTTATACCGCGCTTTTTGTGCTAGGCTAAGAAGTTTCCGAACTGCCCTCGTATGTCCGTCTGTCTGTCCGGCTGTCCGTACGTCTAGGGAAATCACGGTAACTTCCGAACGAAACAAGCAAAAGTAGTTGTTATTGATGTAGATCGGATGGTATTGCAAATGGGCCACGTTTACGTATAGCCCCCATATATATCGACCCCTAGTTTTGCGGATGCTCTAGGAGGAGCAAATTTGGTACGTGGTGTTGGTATATGATCTCTAACACCCATGCGAAAATTGGTCCATATCGGTCTATAATTATATATTGCCCCCATATAAAGCCATCCCCAGATTTTGTTTGCGGATCTTCTTGGAGTAACGAATTTCATCCGATCCGGTTGAAATTTGGTACGTGGTATGGTCTCTAAACCCATCCGAAAATTGGTCCATATCGGTCTATAATTATATATTGCCCTCATTTAACCGATTCCCAGATTTAACCTCCTGAGCCTCTTGGAGGAACAAATTTCGTCAAAATAAATACTACACATTTACAATTCAAGGACATTTATACACTCAAAAGAAAAAAACAAAAAATTTACTTTTTTGGTATCATTTATTATAATGACAATAATAAATGACAATAACAATATTTCTTTTTCAAGTTCAATTAGTATAAAAGTTCAATTAGTATAAAATTCAGGAAAAATATTCAGTTAGGCTTTCGCTTTTCCAAATCCGAATTGCCGGGCCTCACGCTTGACACCTGCCATCAGATTTTGTACAGCCACCTTGTCCACCTTCTTCGCCGCAGAAAGCCAGTTTGCCTTGAACTGCTGCCGTCCTTAGCAGTTTTTTGGTCTTCTTTAGGTTCCGCTTTACAATAGCCCAGTATTTCTCAATTGGGCGGAGCTCTGGCGTGTTGGGAGGGTTCTTGTCCTTGGGAAACACCTGCACGTTGTTGGCGGCGTACCACTCCATGGCCTTTTTACCGTAATGGCAAGATGCCAAATCCGGCCAAAACAGTACGGAACAACCGTGTTTCTTCAGAAAAGGCAGCAGACGTTTATTCAAACACTCTTTCACGTAAATTTCTTGGTTGAAAATGCTGCTTTTCAAGCCACAGGTACAGATGGCTTGCCAAACCACATATTTCTTTGCGAACTTTGACAGTTTTATGTGCTTGAAAATATCTGCTACCTTTCCTCTTCCTTTTGCGGGCTTTGACGTAGGCTTCGTCGTCCATTACCACGTAGTCAAACTTCGGCATCGTCGTGTACAGCCTCCGGGATCGCGCTTTTGGCCGTTCGTTATTTTGTTTTCATCGCGATTTTTAGAGTCACTACCTTCTTGTAAGTCGATAGTCCGGCTCGTTTTTTGGCTCGATGCACGGTTGTAGACGATACACCCAGCTTATTTGCGGCATCTCGGAGAGAGAGGTTAGGGTTTCGTTTGAAACTACCGGCAAATCTCTTTGTCGTCTCAGCGGCTTCCGGTTTTCGATTTCCCCCCGATCCAGACTTCCTGGCTGTCGACAAACGTTCCCCAAACACTTTAATTACATTTGTAACGGCTGATTTGGCAACTTTTAGCGATTTTGCCAGCTTTGCGTGCGAGTAGCTCGGATTTTCGCGATGCGCGAGCAAAATTTTGATACGCTGCTCTTCTTGCTTGGACGGCATTTTGACAACTGAAGAGTGAATTCCAAAATCAAAATAGGAGCAACATTCTACACACACACACCTTCAAAATGAGGTGTTCAGGTTTTTTAAATGCAAAATTGAAAGAAATACGTCAAGTTTATATTGACCAAATTTTGACCGTATCACCCTTTATATACTTGTTTTCAATAAAAATATTATTTAATCTGGTAATCTGGTATTAAAAAATTAATTACTTGATTTATTTTTTTTAATATTTAATGTAATTAAATAAATTTCAATAAAAAAATAATTCCGTGATTTAAGCCCAAAAAAATATATTTTTTCTCTATAAAGGACATGTTTGGTGTGATAGTGTAAAAAAACTAAAAATGAACTTGAAAATTTCAATTAAAAGGCCTCACTGAACTTACCCTTGTTCTACCCGATGATTTGGCACATTCTCAGTAATCGTTGTAATTACGACAATTTTACCAATTATTTTTACTCATCTATACAACAAACACTCCGGACAAAAAAAATTCTCTTCTATTGTTCTTCCTTAGGTTTTATATGTAAACTACATACTTGGCATTATCAAAAGGAAATATTTGGGGTGGCTTTTGGCATTTACTAAAAGTGTTTGTTTTTGGAGCCAACATAATTGCTGCAACTACACTCGAGGGTAGTTTTTGCGCTCTAGACAAAAACATGAGGTATTTCGGAGAGTAACCATAGTTGCCCCCCCTATGTATGATGGATGGGGATTACCATAGACGATGACTATTTATAGCGCTAGTCTTGTTACACAGCAAAAAGTCAGTCATTAATCATTTCCGAAAATTCCAAGATTTTCCATACAAAAAAAAAATTAGACAATTTTCAAATAAAATAAACAAAGGATGGATGACCTTTTGGATTTGCATTCAACCATTCACATATGGTAGAGATTTATCATAAATTTAAAATGTTTTTTTTTTGTATGTTTTCTTTACTAGCAAAATATTAGAATTTATCAGACTTACCATTGGGCCGAGGGTACAAGATATATGTATGTCTCTTTTTAAAAACCAGCAATTTATTTTCATCTCTCATTTGTTGTCTTTTTCGAATACTAAATCATTTTAGCAACACATTTTTTTTTTTGTTAATTATCCATTTGTTTACTGTTCGACAAATTAAAACAAGCACTTTGTCAATATAGACACTCAGAACTCAGTAGCCATAAAAATTTCACGGCCATTTTCGTTTTGTTTTAATTATAAATTTTTACATTTATTTAAAGATGATTTTTAGTGATTTTTAAGTATTTCGTTAAACAAGTTATTTATTATAAATATTGTGAGTAGAGTGGGTGGGGGTGGGAAGTGATGGATACGTTGACAATGCTGTATGGTAGAGGCTGTATTATAGTTTAAAAAATCTTTAGTCATTGCATTGAATATTTGTATGTTGTTTTTGTTGTTATTTTATATGATAAATAAACAAATTAAAAATTCGAAATAAAAATTTCAACACTCAATTTATTTAGCATTAGAACACAATTATTTCGCTTTTTTCGCTAGCCGCTAACATACTCACATACCCCATCACATAAATCATCCGAAACGCGTAATTAAAACAAAAAGTATAACAATATTAATTTTCTATTAACTGCTAACATTTTCTTCATATAAAATCCATTATTTTATTCATATAAACATTTATGTAATTATTATTATTATTTTTTTTTCTCCACTTTAATCTCTCGCTTTT
Organism: Haematobia irritans; assembly: GCA_003123925.1. Classification (NCBI taxonomy): domain Eukaryota; kingdom Metazoa; phylum Arthropoda; class Insecta; order Diptera; family Muscidae; genus Haematobia; species Haematobia irritans. The sequence continues at coordinate 2,553 of PGFW01050533.1, read as the reverse complement.
AGTTTTCCTTTACCACAAACCAAAATCCTTCGTTCATTCCGTTGGCATATTTATCGTAAGGACAAAGACCACTACCGCCATACTAAACGCGTTTGAAGCAACAGCTGTTTCTTCTTGGCATTGTTGCTTCAAACATAAATCCAGAAATTTTCCGGAAAATTTGTTGACTGTTGAAGTTGGATTTGGTGCATCTGTTATTGGTATTGAATAGCCAACATGTTGAATGTGTGACGAAATGCCGGCAATACAACATGTTTGATGTTGGATTTTGTTAGTGTGGTATTTCAACATTATTCCAGAGAGTTTAGCAACATGTTGACAGTTAGCAATTGTTGAGAAACATTAACCCAGCGAATATTTTTTGTGTCATATTTAATATATGAAGAGTGTGAGAAATAAACATAAAGATCAAACCCCTTACCTTTCTAAATCTAAATCATAAAATTGTAGAATAAATAAAATAATATTGGAATCAAATAGAAGCCATGAAAAATGTTTATTGAAGACATGAAAAAGGAAAATTAATACTTTTTATACCCTCCACCATAGGATGATATTAACTTTGTCATTCCGTTTGTAACCACTCGAAATATTGCTCTAAGAACCCCATAAAATATATATTTCTGGGTCGTGGTGAAATTCTGAGATCGATCTGAGTATGTCCGTCCGTCTGTTGAAATCACGCTAAACTTCGAACGAAAAACAAGCTATCGACTCTGAAAACTTTGGCACAAGTAGTTGTTATTGGATATTAGGTCGGATGGTATTGCAAATGGGCCATATCGGCTCACTTTTACGTATAGCCCCCATGTATAAACCGTCCCTCCAAGATTTGCGCAGAGCCTCTTGGAGGACGCAATTTCATCCGCGTCCGCGCTGAAATTTGTATATGGTGTAGGTATAATGGTTCTAAACCCCATGCCAAAATTGGTCCACATCGGTCACTAATTATATATAGCCCCCATATAAACGATCCCCAGATTTGCTTGCGGAGTCTAAGAGAAGCAAATCATCCGATTCGGTTGAAATTTGGTACATGGTGTCTTAGTATATGGTCCTAACAACCATGCAAAATTGGTCCATATCGGTCCATAATTATATATAGCCCCCTCTAAATCGATCCCCAGATTTGGCTTGCGGGAGCCTGTAAGAGAAGCAAATTTCATCCGATCCTGCCGAATGTTGTAAATAATGGTGTTAGTATATTGGTCTCTAACAACCAGCAAAAATTGGTCCACATCGGTCAAAACAATTATATATAGCCCCATATAAACCGTCCCGCAGACTTTGGCTTGCGGAGCCTGTAAGAGAGAGCAAATTTCATCTATATCCGGCTGAAATTATTACAGTGGTGTAAAGTAATGTGGTCTCTAAAACAACTGACGCAAAAAATGGTGTCACCCACCGGTTTATAATTATATATAGTCCCTCAAAAAAACCACGTCCAGATTTGGCTTGCGGAGCCCTCTTGGAGGACAAAATTCAATTACCGATCGGTTGAAATTTGGTACATGGTGTTAGTATATGGCCCTAACAACTTGCAAAAATTGGTCCATATCTGTCCATAATTATAATATAGCCCCATCTAAACCGATCCCCAGATTTGGCTTGCGAGCCTGTAAGAGAAGAAATTTAGCCGATCTGCCGAATATTTGTCCTGGTGTTAGTATAGTGGTCCTAACAACACCAAGAAATGGTTCACATCGGCAATAATTATGATATAGCCCCGCATATAAGCCGATTCCCCCAGATATTTGCTTGCGACTTGTAAGAGAACAAATTTCATTCTGATCTGCGAAATTTGGTACATGGTGTTAGTATATGGTCTCTAAAACCATGCAAAAATTGTATATATAGCTCCATATATAACACGATCACAGATTTGACCTCTCGGAGTTTTCATCGGATGAGGCTAAAATTCATCCGTCTCGGTGTTGAAATTTGGACGTATGTTAATTTATGGTCTCAAAAAACCATGCAAGGAATGGTCCACTATCTCATATAGACGCGAATCCCCAGATTGACATCCGAAGCCCCGTCTGGAAGAGCAAAATTCACGCCGATCCGGTTGATTTGGTACTGTGGTGTTAGTAATATATGGTCTCTACCAACCATAGCAAAAATTAGTCCCATCGGTCGCATAAATTAATATACCCATATAAGACCGAGTCCCGCAGATTTGACCTCCGGAGCTCTTGAGGAGCAAAATTATCCGATCCGGCTGAAATTTTGGTCAAGTGGCTCGAAATTTGGTACATTCGCTAGTATATGGCCGCTAACAACCATGCCAAAATTGGTCATATCGGTCTATAGTTATATATTAAGCGAACCCAAACAAATTAACTCTACCAAAATTTTATTTACTACTAGGAAAGTTTGCCAAAATTTTATTTCTATAGAAATTTGGTCCAAAATTTTATTTCTATAGAAAATGTTGTCAAACTGAATTATATACGCTACTTTAATCGGCCTTGTTTGTTTATTTATATATACCCCGTATGGACTATCTTACAATTGAGAAGACGGTCGTTAAGAACTTTAAGGTAACCTTGG
>PGFW01050532.1:4086-17145 GCA_003123925.1 Haematobia irritans | reverse complement strand
TCACATCTCCATCAGACGGCGAAGCAAACACAAATGTCCTCGACCGATTATTGCAGAGTTTTGCATTTTGAAGATATTGGCCGCTTTTGTCTGGTCTGCCCTTGGATCTTTGACGGTGCTGAGGTAGTGGCGGATAGATTGGTGATGGTAGTGTTGGTCGCGTTATTGGTACTCATGGTCTGACCAATGGCAAAACATCTTTGAACCTCGTTTAAAATTTAAAACTAATTGTCACATTTTGTTGGTTTACTGCATTCTAACTTAAATGACAAAGACAAAGCTGGAATCTGTCATCTATCTTGTTAGCCTTTGGTTTTGCTGATAGACGCCCAGCGCAAACAGGGGCTGCCATTAGGGCCAAAATCTGCTGCCAAGAACTGTATAGAGCTATGCCGGCCTTGCCTCTACTATTGGGGCAAACTTCTGGATGTCGTGTGAAATCTTCACAGTATAACTGAAATGAACATCAATAAAAGACACAAGAGATTTTATGTCAGAGAACGAAGTTCCCATGTTTAGATTTATAGCCGGTCCATGTTTTCCTCTTTCTCTCTCTCTCTGTTTGTTTTGCCAAATTTCGTTATTTTTTATAGCCGTTGTTGCCAATGACTTGTATCCCGAAAGACAAATAGGGGACAAAATTACGATATTGGGGTTGAAACATTATACGGCAATTACAGAGATGTACAAAGTAACATATGCAGTCAATGCATACCATGTTGATACCCAGTGAAACAATTTGTAGCGTTATCTAAAATTCTTTATGGTATTACTTTATAATTTAAAAAAAAATAATTTTATGAAACATTTTTAAAATATTTAATTTTTATTTATTTATATTTAATGAAAACCTTGCAGAACAAGATCTATAATTTATACACTAAACAAAGGATTCCGGATATTCACGCTAATATGGTGCCTGGCCATAGGATACATACGCGGGAACTGTCAAGCAGATGAGTTAGCAAGGCTAGGAACTACTACTTACATATTCAGGGAACTAGAATCTGTTGGTAATGCCTCTGGCTACCTGCCAGCCTGTTTACTGCGGGAGATGGCAATGTTTCCGATTGGCGAGAATTGTAAGGCCTGATACGACACCAAAGAAATATGGCCCCATTTAAACTTGAACCTCACACTAGATATGCTAGTGTTCTCAAGACGTCAGATATCACTTCTGATATCTGCTATAACGGGTCGCTGCCTGATAGACGAATTGCAAAAAACTATTGGTGCGAAGTATAATGACTATTGTATGAGCTGTCATGATGCGGAGGAAAAGGAATCAATTAAACACTCTTTGTGTGAGTGTCCTGTATTTTGTGTAAGCCTAGCAAATTTTAGGGGCATATAGCTTTAGATTACTGGCTGACTTGGGAAACGTTAACTTAAGCAGTCTGTTAATGTTTTTGGAACAATCTGGTTGGTTCAACAAAAGAAAATAATAGAGAAGGTTCAGTGGTTAAAACTAGAAGTGCCCATATATAATAGGTACTTTTAGTTAAATGTGGTATCACAATGGACTGAATAGTCTAAGTGAGCCTGAAACTTAATCGGCTGCCACTTTAACCTAACCTAAACCTAAGCCGACTCCAAATATTTTGTTTCTGTACACTATTGATTTTGGTATTGATTGCGAGCATAAGAGGCGAAGAATTGAAGTAAATATAATTCTAAGTTTCTAAGTGAGTTTTGTATTCTTGATTCTAAAAAAAAAATTAATTTTTTCGCTTTTTTTCATGTACAATCAAAGTCCTTTAAAACCGTGTTAACGACAACTTAAATTTCCATATTTAGACTCGACTTCACTTAGAAATTCTTCTATGTTACAAGTAAAAATAGTTATTAAATAAAATGTTGAAAGTCACGAGTTCCTTCTGTGTAGTCAAGGCACAAAAAGTCAACAATTTAAAGACGAATTTTTATTAAATTTAATTTTAATAAAATTTGAAGAATTTTTCAGAATTATTGAAGTCAGTTGACCTTATTCAAACAAGATTTTCGTCCATGTGAAAGCACCCAGTTTTAAGTCTAATCGCTTAACTATAATTTCGTACAAGGAAAAAAACTTTTTATCAGAGAAATTGCGTCTTCTATACTACACTGAAAAAAAAAAAAAACAGTGAACCCACCAAGAAGAAAAATTTTAATTCATTTAAGAAAATTTCGATTATTTTTAGAAAATTTTAATCCAATGTCAACTGTGTTGGATGGAACAAATTTCATTGAGGACAAGAAGTAAAATGTGGAGATCGATTTATACGGAGGCTATATATATTATGGACCGATACCGACAATGGTTGCTAGAAGGCTATATAGGCATCATATACCAAATTTCCAACGGATCGGATAAAATGTGCCCCACAAACTCAAGTGGGCTCGGATGCCAAATCTAGGGGTCGATTTATATCAACATGTACTTATGCTAAGTTTCAAGCCGATAGCTTGTTTCGTTCGGAAGTTACCGTGATTTCAACAGACGGAAGGACGGACATCGCTATATTGATTTAATCAACGAAAATCGCTTTTTTTGTATTCCAAACAAAAAAGATCTATGAAGTTTTGCATGCATTTGAACCAATTGTCGAAGACTTTGTCACCTTAAGATATCAAACAATCTGATCACAAGCAGCCTTGACCTCTCATTTTAGGTTTTTACGCACGGAAATAAACGAAGTCATTCCGTGGCAAGGTCAGGTCTATACAGCGGATGAACACCAAATCTATGTTTTGAGTGCTCAAAAGTGTAATTATTTGAGCCGCATTGCATAGAGCACCCACAATGCGTGAAGAATGATCCGTCTCGGCTGCTGGTTTTTCCTGATTTCTTAGAAGACAACTGGCAAACAAATGGTTGTGTACCAATCAGAATTTGACTGTTCTTCGTTGTTCTAGTGGTATGAAAACACGGTTCCGAAAAACACAGGCGATCAGCATCAATGGTTTTCGAAATAGCAACTGATTTTGGACAACCTTCGCGAAGTTTGTCTTGGAATGACTATGACTTTTGAGTACGTATAACCTCAAAAATACTACATATAAAAACCAAAGATAATTGAGTATAACAAGATTAAGCATTGTGCTCTTATAAAGAGAAAACAAATGTCAAGGTGTAGAGGGCTATGAGAAAAAAATTGTTTTATTTGTTAATTTTTTCCAAAGCAGCTCTGCCTAGGGATAAATTCAAAACGGCAATATTCACATTAAACCATAATGAATATTCGCTTTAAATACAGCTACGTTTATTTTAATTTTCTACAATCTTTTGGTATTGCTTTTGTTTGGTTTTTTATTCAGAAATTTATGAAAAACACAAATGTTATGATATTTTCCGACGCAAACGGCAGTACATTTTGAGAGACACGTCGACGCAAACTTTTATGATTTTTTGTTGCAGAGTCCTCTGGTGCTTCAGTTTTGCTATGACAAGACTGCATCATCTTCTCAATTATTTTGTAAAACATCGTTGGATGTTCCGGGAATGAAATTGGCTTTAAAGGGGCTCCGGGAAGTCAATCTAGGGTTGACTTTATTGGGGCTATAAAGATATACATATATTGAACAACGCAGACAGAACAAAGCATAATGGTGGATACAGAAAGCTAGACGGTCCAGGTTTTGATATAGTCCCCATATAAACCGAACCCTCCCGATTTGGGTCTTTGGACTTATAGAAATCGTAGTCTTTTATCCCAATTGCTGAAATTTTTAAATCTTGAGGAATTTTATGACCATAAAGAGGTGTGCCAAAAATGGTGAGTATCGGCCCCTCCATGTTTTGGTATAGCCCCCATATAGACCGATCTCCCGATTTTACTTCTGGTATAGAAACCGCAGTTTTTATTCAATTTACCTTAATTGGGAATCTAGAGGTATGTAGGACCACAAAAGACGGTGCCAAAATTGTGAGTATCGGGTCCAATTTTTGGTATAGCCACCCATACAGACCGATTCTTCGATTTTTTATTCTTGGGCTTCTGGGGGGGAATTCCGGAAGTTTTTATTCCTAGTTTGCCTTGAAATTGGGAAATCCTAGAGGATTTTTCGCGTTCATAAAGGAGGTGCGCTAAAACGTGAGTATCGCGTCCTCATTTTAGTTAGCCTCATAAGAACGATCTCCCGATTTAACTCCTTGGGTCTTCATAGAAACCGAAGTTTTTATTCTGATGGCCTGAAATTGTAAATATTCTGGTATTTTAGGACTTACAAAAACGTGTAGTCGGATTAGTTTTTTATCGGTCATTTGGTATGAGGCCTGTATATAGACCGACTTCAACTTCTTGAGGGTGTAGAAGGCGCACTGATCATGAAATTGCTTGGAACTCAATGCAAAATTTCCAGATTTTACTTTACAGCATTTAAGATTTCAAATCGAACGACGTTACCCATTTATATTTTCAATTTGCACACTTACAAGAGAGTTATATGATTCCTGTTAAAAACTTCAAACACAAAGGTTTTTATAAATCCAGAATCTTGATATAGTCCTCATGGGGTGAATCTATTAAATTTATCTTCGGAAAGTGTCCTTAAGGCCTTCAGGCCCTACCTGAAATTTAAAAAGGAAACCTAATATTTGGTTCATGGTGCGTGGGTATTAATGATTCGGCCGGCCGAAACTTAGTGCTGTGATATACTTGTTTCAATATGAATTCAGTCTGTTGCTGACAGCTGTTTTGATAGTTTAGTGAACGACTCTCATACACAGTATTGTTTGGCAAATCATCATGAATTAGGTTCAACCCCAGAACAACGCTTCCAAATCAAATCATAATATGCGCCGTGAATTCGGTAATTGGTCGCCTATCATTAGACGAAAAATCCTCTTTTTATCGCAAAATTCTCTCTTCAGTGGTGGAGCGCATTTTTGAGTTGAATGGATATGTCAACAAGCCATATGATAGGGCACACGCGTCAAGAAATTACTAATGCATCCCGATAAATCTACTGTTTTTGGTGCGGTCTATGGTGTTGGTGGAATTATCGATTCTTATTTCTTTATTTAATGAAGAAGAAAGGCGCGTTACTCGTCAAGGAAACATAAAGAATATTGTCAATGAAATTTTTGTTGCAAACTTCAAAGATGTGGATTATAAACGAAATGTTGGTTTCGACAGGTGGGCGCCACTGTCGTTCTGCTGGGAAAATAATGGACTTAGTTGAAAATAACATTTCAACGACAACATTATTCGAGAAATGGACCCGTGAATTGTGCCCGCGTTCGCTGCGAATGTGACGCCACTTCGAATTATTTGTTGGTAGGAAATATTTGGCATCATTGGTTTACTTGGATAAACCAGCAACGATTGACGCTTTGGAAAACATTAATTCAAACGTATCATTTGCGCCTAACTCTTGAAAAGATGCCAAAAATGGGAGCTCCAGGAATGATCTTTGTGCAAAATAGTCGTGTAGCCATATGCCCGAATTATTATATTAAATGTTAAATGACAAGAAATTATCTACCAAATATCAAATTTCATAATTTGGCATATGATTTTATTTCTTTCAATCCAAATCAAGGGATTAATATCTATGAATTATTAGATGGATGAAGAACTCGCCAATCGTGATTAAATAAGATTACTTAATATAAAAAGCTACGAAACATTTATAGACAGCTATTATAACAGAATAATAATTGAAAAACAAAAAAAAAAAATAAACGTCATTCGTCATAGCGTAAATCCTTTTGTTTAAACCTTGTTTACTGAATAGATTTCTTTAAAAAAAATAAAAAAGTACTTTTCTACTACTGGCGCTCTCATTTTCATTTGCAAATATTTCAACTGGGTATCCCAAAAAAAAGCATTCAATGTTGTAGCTCTGTACTTTCGAGAGTATGACTATTGGATATGAAGAAAGATTAAACTTTGTTAACTGTTGCGTATTTACGGACTTAATTCGCGTGTAAATTTTGCGCATTCTTCACCACAAATCCTCAGTGCAGAGAATTCTCCGAGCAGTCGACGAGTTCATGATGGAGCTGTAAATTTTAAAAGCGTGCGTTTTATTATCTTTGCAGGATTTTATCGCTGTAATGTACGATCGACGTGAGATCAAGTCCCAAAGGTGGTTGGCAGGTAGATTTAGTTTTTCGTCAAATAAAAAATATCCTACAACTCTACAAGCCCCATACACATACTCACATGTGATGCTTTTTGATTAATTCTTGCTTAGGGCTTCCGGCTATCGCTGCATTGTGGTTATTCGTCTACTTACCAGCATATCGTTTTAATATTCTCATCGAGGGTGATATTCTCTTGGCTTTCCTGGTTCTTATTTGGTTAGAAATACCATTGTTTCCTTGTATCGAGTAGGCACACTCTTCGATTCCTTGCTTGCCATTCTCCGAGCATGGACATGCTTCAGTATTCTGTAATCCAATGGAATAATATGGCATCCAGAAAAGAAACAAGCAAAGTAAAAAATCAAAAGCAGGAAGAACAATAGCAAGGATTTTTGTGAAATTGTGCTCAATACTACCACTTGGAAACGGAGATAGAAGCTACCTATCACACACACACACACACACAGACACTCACTAGCCTTCATCGATTATTTCATTTGACAAAACAATTGCTTTATGGGTTTCATTCGTCCTTTTTGATGGTTTGCTCGTTAGATAAGGTTTATCCACATTCATTGGCCATGGTGAGAACGAAGGTGTATTGTTAGATATTGACCCTAAAAGTTCAAACCAGATTACACTGAAAAAAATATTTACGTGATATAAAAGAATTGCGCATCCTAAATTTAGGATCGGCCGAAATTTACGAAAAATCATAAGAGACAATTTCTTAAATTAATGAAATTTTATTTAAAATAAAGTTTATAATCTTTTGCTTTCAAAAAATTTTTCCTATTACATTTAGCGAGCACACATTTTGTAAATTTGTGGTCCCTCCGTTACAAGTTCGGATGTCTTTGAATCTAATTGCTGAATTTTCCTTAAAGTTTAATGAACACATTTTTTGATTTAAAGAAATTTTTCCTTAATTTAACGGAAATATTGAAACTTAGATTTAAGATAAAACGCTTCATATATAGCTAAGACTAGTATTTTGAGGATTTAGCGATCTTTTGTTTAAAGTTTTTTTGGAATTAAAGAAAACATTCTTTTTTACTATTGATGGTATCCGTTATTAAATTGGCATTTTTAAAACTTTGGCATTTGCTTGTACGTAAGTACCATTATTAATAAACGCGAAAAGAGAACGAAATTTCATTAAATGAGATACTGTATTCCAAATTTTAATTTTATTGATCCTAGATGAAAGCCAGATGGGTCGCCCAAAAATGTTCTTATTCTTAAGGAAATTCGCATCTTTGACTGGGGAATCAAATACCAAGACCCTTAGAAGAAGATCAAAAATCTTTTGGATCAAGTAAACTTTTTTTTTAGTTAGCTGAATGCAAACTTGGATAGCGACTTAAGGTCGTGTATTCGGAGCATGTGTGTTGTATAGCGTCTTTCTCATTGATGTGGCCAGAAGGTGTCATGGAAATGGCACACGTTTGAAACAAAAAAAAAGGAATAATGTGCTGGTGTAGGCAAATGCTACTGTTGGTCTATGTGGTCTTTGGAATTCCTTATTGAACATCATACATGCTTTTCCCAGTCATCCTGTATCGTCAGAGATAGTTAAAAGCTGACAATTGAAGAACAATAAATCATACATTCAGAACTCCATTCGTCTAAGACGGCTTGGTGGCCGAAACCTAAATTAATATTTTCTTCTTGTGTCGTCCGAAATTACACCAGGACATTACTTAGGCTCACATTTTTCTTTTTTTGGTGTCATTTTTCCAGATTTGTAGTTAATTCACTACAATATTAACAAGATACATTTCTAAGCCAAATTTTAAAAAGCTTAAATGTTTACTGAGAATTAAATCATTGATTAAAGATACAAATATTCTATTAAGGAGTAATGTTGAATTTTTGATTTAAAATGTTTTTTTTAATTAAATGAAATTTTTTTTAACTTTACATTTATTGTCCAAATGAACAATTTGGTTACAGCATTGTCATAAATATTTAGTAGAAATAAGATTAAGGAATTTAATTAATTGAGTCATTGAAAAGCAAATGCGAATAATGCACACATAGCTTATACATTAGGGTTAATCTAGAATCAACATCCGTTATCGATTCGTTAAGAACATACTCGAACCAAGATAATGAAAAAATTTAAATTTATGGGTTGTATTCCAAAACAGTGTTTTTGAATATCGGTTAACCTGGTTTCTGCCCACTCAAAACCACTTTTAATTTTGGATTGTAAAAATGTTGGACCCTTCTTTAAGGATTTTGGTATTCGATTCCGAGCCAATGATGATGTAACTTCAAGAATAATACATATTTTTGGGTCGCCAAGAACGTGAGGGCAGGGCTCGCGATGCCACAGGTACAAATTTTCTTGGTATAAGACCACCACTCATTAGGTGAAGAAAGTAAGAAGAAAACAGATCGGAGTATGCCAGCTCCGGTCCCGGAACCAAAGTACCTGAAAAGCGAATATGTCGGTCTTGAAGCCAGAAATACTAAGTCATGAACTGGTCAGAAAATTTGTCATGTGATGCTTACATCACGAGACCTTTTCAACGGTTGCAACTCTAGGCCAAAATAAACTTACAAAGATTGTGAACGAAATTTTAAAAAAAAAAAAAAAATACCTTAACAAAAAATTTTTCTTGTAAATTTTATTATATAGAAATTTTATTAAATTTTATTTCTATAAAAGTATGTCAGGAAAAAATGCCAAATTGTTAAGCAAATACTGCAAATGTAAAAAAAAAATGTTCCATTACGTTAAAAAAAGCCAAGTATATACGCCGTAAGTTCGGCCAGGCCGAAGCTTATGCTACCCGTCTACCAGTGATTGCGTAAAACTTGCTTCTAAAGCACCTGCCCATCACAATCGAATTACCTTAATTTGCGGTAACGCTTTTTTTTTGCGATGCAAGGTTGTCTTTTTTCTATAGAAAATTTTCTATAGAAATTAAATAATAAAACAAAATTTCTATAGAAATACAGTTTGACAAAGATTTTCTATAGAAATTGAAATTTAACCAAAAATTTGTCCAAGAAATTAAATTTTAACAAAAATTTTCTATAGAAATAAAATTTTTGATAAAATTTTCTAAAATTTGTGAAATAAAATTTTGGTGGTTATTTTTGGCTCGAGTGGCCAACCGATGATTATGAACCGATACTGGACCAAATTTTGTGTGATTTGGAGGATCGGTATATATAACATAATATAACGGTTGATAGAGACCATTATTACTAACACCATGTTTCCAAATTTCACCATGCGGATGGAGAATATGCTTCTCTTAGAGCGCTCCGCAAGCAAATCCGGGGCATCGGTTTATATAGGCGGCTATATATATTGTGAACCGCGTTGTGCGACCAATTTTTGAAATGAATGTTAGAGACCATTACTAACACCACGCTTCCACATTTTGAACCGGATCGATGAATTTTGCTCCTCCAAGAGGGCCTCCGGAGGTCAAATCTGGAGAACGGTTTATATGGGTTACTTAAAGTTATATGTACTGATATGGACAATTCTGGCACGGTTCGTTAGAGAATCATATACTAACACCCATGTTCCAAAATTCAACCGGAATTGATGAATATTGCTTTCTCTTAGAGACTCGCAAGCCAAATCTGGGGATTGTTATATGGGGAGTTATATATAATATAAACCGATGTGTTGGACCAATTTTGCATGTTTTTGAGAACGATACTACAAACACCATGTACCAAATTTCAGCCGGATCGAATGAAATTTGCTTCTCTTTCGAAGCTACGCAAGCCAAATTGGGGGATCGGGTTATTCATGGGGGCTGTATATAATTATGGACGCGATTTGGACCAATTTCTTGCGTTGGTTGTTAGAGACCAATATACCAAAACGCCATGTTACCAAATTTCAGCCGTGATCGGATGAAATATGCTTCTGTTACGAGGCTGCGCAACGCCAAAATCAGGGTCCGTTTATATGTGGGCGTATACGTAAAAAAGTAGACCGATGATGGCCATTTGCAAATACCATCCGACCTACATCAAAAACACAACACTTGTGCCAAGTTGCAATCGATAGGCTTGTTTCGTCGGAAGTTAGCCGCTGATTCAACACGGCGCACGGACTGGACGGATATGCTTAGTTCCGACTCAGATTTCACCATGACCAGAAATATATATATATATAATATATATATATATTATATATATATATATATATTATATAATATATATATATATATATATATATATATTATATATATATATATAAATATATATATATATATATATATATATATATATATATAATATATATAATAATATATATATATATATATATATATATATATATATATATATATATATTATATATATATAATATTATATTATATAATATATATATATATATATTATATATATATATATATAATTATACATATATATAATATATTCTGGGTCATGGCTGAAATGCTGAGTCGAATTAAGCATGTCCGTCCGTCGTTGCGCCTGTGAAATTCAGGGTTCTTAGAAGCAATATGTGAAGTGATTGATGAAGTGATTTATCTTAATCTAAAGAGTACATATCATTTATTTTTTTTTTTTTTTTTATTTTCATCTATGGATTGAAACCTTACAGGGACTAACAGAAATATTACAGTTATTATACATATTCGTTTGTAATATATCAAGTATTTAATAATAATGTTATCTTTTCTTTACATTGTATTTCTCTTCTGACAAATCAAGATATCAATAATAATATTATTGAATTCTTTACAAAGACCGGCGAAGTGCGATCGTTGTTTTCAAAGTTCGTCTCGAAGAGTATTTAATTGTGGGAGCAGTTCAACGAGTTGCGGGTAGGTCTCTAAAACGTACATTTGAATTGATATAAGGAAGTCAGATTTAAATCATTGCGTTAATTAAATTCAACCAATAAAAACAGATATTCGCATGGTACGTCACTTTCAGTGTAGGAATTTGATGAGCGATAGTCTATTCTTGTAAGACGGCAAGGTTTGAGTGTTCAGTTATTCCGATGCGTAAACAAAACAGTAAAAATGTTTCTGACAGATTTCAATACGATATGCCAATGGAATTTTCGGTACTGTGGTCCCAAATTACAGATCCAAAAAATTCCAGGATAGGACGCCACAAGTGGAATGATATAAGTTTCTTGTTACAAAATGGGTCCAGAAAATTCCCTGTACTCCAGGCGCTTGACAAATCCCAAATGAGTCATTAGGCCTTATTACAGTCATGAGAAATGTTGAGATCTTAAAAATTTAGCATTTGCCCGATCCAAAAGTATTCCAAGATCTGTAAAGATTCACAGTTTCAAGCGTGCTGCATTCAAGTTATAATTCGGTCGTCGATATAATTTAATCTATAAAAACCAGATATGCCTTGCATTCCTTATGTTTCGAGTTCCAATCATATTTGATGAGCACAATCTGATACATGCTATTCAGATCGATTGGAGTAAGGAATTGGTCATCCACTATTCGAATCAACCTTATAATTTTAACATCGCTCGCAGCATATATGAGAGTGTGTAACCATATATTAATGGCTGATGGCAAAGGTTCATTTATAAATAAGCAGAACAAGTAGAGGCCAAGCATGACTGCCTTGTGAACACCAGACAAACACAGTGTATTGATTTTGAAATAATGTTATCAAATACTAGCAAATTGTGTACGATTCTTTAAGATAACTTGGTTCAAACCAGGATTAGCCATTAATTCACTGCAAGCCCCATCCGATGCAGTTTGTACAGTTAAAAGCTGACATCGTTTACGTTGTCAAACGCCTTACTTAAAATCAGTATTAAATGACATCAGTCATAGTAAACGATCTCTAAAGCCTTCATTAACCATTGTAGTCAATTCCAAGATATTTGATTATGGTCGAATAAGACTTTACGGAAAGCCGTGTTAGGCCGATTAGAAGAGGCAGAGACTTGATGCATTCAAAATATTCAGAAATAATTTTTCTCCCAACAGGTTTTGGAATAGCACGTTAATTTTAGCAATGCCTCTATAGATCGTAATATCTGACTTGCTTCGCATTTTTAAATAGCGAATGATAAATGAATTCTTCCAACACGTAGGAAAGTGGACTGTGCGCAAGATCTCATTAACAGAAAATGAAGAAGCACTCCGAAACGAATGAGCACAATATTTGAGGGATGTTACTGGAATCCCATCAGGGCCCGAGGCGATATGAACATTTATATCTTATTCATATAACTCAATCACACAATATCAGGAGAAATAAATGGAGTAGTGAATGTCGAATATCCGTATCTTCATTATGGGTAGATTCAGATTGCTTGAAATCCTTATGCAGTAAGTTTGTTGCAAAGAACTTTGGAAAACAAAATTACATTAGATAGATTCATTATTCACTTCCCCTTCAACAGCCACTCATAGTGAAGGGCTTCTTGATTACACATTTTGATCCGTTATAGAATTAAAACAAGATCTGTAAAATAGACTATTGGATTA
Source organism: Haematobia irritans (assembly GCA_003123925.1). Classification (NCBI taxonomy): domain Eukaryota; kingdom Metazoa; phylum Arthropoda; class Insecta; order Diptera; family Muscidae; genus Haematobia; species Haematobia irritans. The sequence continues at coordinate 4,599 of PGFW01050532.1, read as the reverse complement.
AGCTTCAGTTCATTTTTTAATTTTCGATAAGATATTGATTATAGGATGTTTATTCCACAGGTTGTTATTCTAACGAGCAATTGAGTAGTTTTGCATAGTCAGTCACAGATCCAGATTTTTTATACTTTTCTATAAATGTTTATTCTTTCTATTCTTTCAAGTTACGTTATTTACGTGTCATCCAAGGTGGACAGTGTGGCAGAAGTTATTTCGAATTAATGGAACAGATTGGCTATGAATGAAATTCAAAGTTCATAAATGTATTATGATTCATCAAAGATTCCTCCTGCGTGAAGAATTATTCCAATCCACATTAAATAGTAATGAGTCTCAAGTTTTTCATAAAATCAGTATCTATTAAAAAAGAGAATATTTTATCAGTTTCTGATAGCGAGTTTATTTCGCATAGATCTTCGAAGAAGAATTTATTTCATTATCCACCCCCTATTACGGACAGTGGATGATACCATCTTTTCAGGATATACCAACGCCATGACGAATCTCTCTCTTTTT
>PGFW01050526.1:366-12165 GCA_003123925.1 Haematobia irritans | reverse complement strand
AGTTTGTGTTATTCGTTAAACTGAAAATTTCTAATAAGTTTTCTTGCGTTTGGCGGCATTTACATATATGTTCCCCGCTTGACGTGGACCGATTATAACTATGATTTCAAATTTTTATAGTGAAAATAGTAAGTACAAATATCATGTGCGAAAATAACAAAAATATTTTTTTCAGAATTACTTTTTGTCTCACACGTTGGGCGCCATTTACAATTCGCTAATTTTGTATTAACATATTTCTCCTAATTATGATTATGTCCCTTGTTTTGTGTCATTTAAAGTCTTCCCAAGTCAAAAGTACCAAAACCTGCTGTAAGTTTGTGTTATTCGTTAAACTGAACATTTCTAATAAGTAACGAGGTCCATTTTTTGGAGCAGAAGTACTGCTGGAAATCATTGCAGTTTGAAGAGAGCTTAATTCTTTTATGTTTTCTCGCGGTCTGGCATTTACATATATATTCCCCGCTTGACGCCATTTCCACCTTCAAAAACGAATTTGAAAGCAGCCTGGACTGGATTAAACCAAAAGAAAATAATACGAAAAACACAATGTTATACATTGATACATTTGTCCCACGTTGGGAGCCATTTGTATATATTCAACAAATAAATTTCATAGAAAGAAATTTTTTTACGAATTTTTGAATTTATTCCAAGTCTAACTAATTTAAAAACTTTCGAATTGAAATAAAACGAAACAGTTTGATTATTGATATGCAGATATCTAAATTGACAAGCGCGAGAGTAATCTCATTATTGCGCCCCTCGTTGGGCCGCCATTGTCGTCTTCAAGCAAGCATATTGCAAAAGACTCACGTTGGAGATTTAGTACTTAGGATTCGGCTATCCTACTTAAGGAGTTTTTATTTGTTTCTAGGTTCACAAATACTTAATACTATGAAAAGTTTTACAGATAATTTCTAATTAATTGAATTAGCGTGAGAATAAGTGATATTTGCTTTCGTGCTAAGAATGACACGTAATGACGGCCTTTTGCGGCCTGAATATAATCGACATTAGTGCCGTACTCAAAATCAGGACAAAAAGCATAATGCGTGAAGAACTACCAACATTTTATATAATATTATTCATTTATACATTTGAGTGAAAAGCACTTAGCAAGTTTCTTCTGCTCACTTAATAGGTATGTAAACGACCGATATATTCTGCGCTATTCTAATTCGCTTACCAAAACTGCTCTCACCGTGGTGGGCAATTGGTTATCTAATGCCCCGCACGCCACTTAGCACTACACAGGCAGTAGGTCGTGGTTCGATTCCTGCTCTCCTGTATCTCATCTTCCGTCCAAGAATTTTCAGCGGCGGATTATCCAACCATAGTCTCAAAGGGTTGGAAGGTGACATATTTGCATGCCGAGGTTCTTGTTTCAAAACTTCTCTAAGTGGTTTCAAACTGCAATGTGGAAATCGCGTTCGCGCCGTTCGACTCAGCATAAAAAGGAAAGGTCCCTGGTCTTGAGCTCACAATGGAATCGGCAGCACTTCAGTGATAATTAGAAGAGAAGTTCACCAAAATGTGGTATCACAATGGACTGAATAGGTCTAGGTTATGGTTAGGTGGCGGCGAGCATGTATTCTCAACTAAAAAGGACCATGCATCTTAGCACACTTTTCGAGGAACGATGTCTCGCATTGTGATCTGAGACTCTCCAGGTCCCAAAACATAGTTCGTATCTAGTTCGAGACACCTAAGAAATACAATTTCGGGCTCCCCACCCTAAACCCTAACCTAACCATAATCGCTAGCCAAATGATTGAATTGACATCGTAGATCTTTTTTACTCGAGTTTTATGTGAAACTGCTAACGATAGTTATCGACAGAACAAAAAATGTTTTCTGCAATCAAGTTTGATAATGTTGGCGCTAGTATCTAAAATTATATTGAGAAGTGATATGGAAAAAACGATACGTGTCGATATTTTTCTCTCTATTCGGTCAAGCAATGAGTGGTTTAATAAATAAATGTTAAAGTCTCATATAAATACCTCTTATCCTGACGTGGAGAAGTATGCTAGCGTGAGAGTGTGGTACGATGGAAGTAAAGCATCGAGTCATTACATCATTAGGATACTCCTCCCCTCATATTTCTAGTGCCGTTATAAAAAATACACAACAATGTCTAAATATACTCGATCAATTAGGACTATAACATTCAAATACTTAAAAATTCTTAGGATTCACACTCATGAGTATTGTCATTTGGTATGATGTGGTAGTATCTCAGAGGGATGCATTTTTATTTCATCTTGCTACTTAGCAATATAAGTGAAGAAATTACTGATTACAAAAATCCTTATTTTATGTATAGATGACATGCTGATAATTCATACTCTTGTGGACATACATAAATTGGCGTTATAGGTTATGGTGCCCTTCTAGCCCCTAATTAAGTTAATGTTAGACCCTTGTAAGATGGAGAACAGTGAAAATTGCTTGTGACGTGAGCCAATTTATTCAGGTTAATGGGGATAGTGTGTCCGAACCATGGATTAATATTATGTGAGAAATGCTTGCATTATGGTTGAGTTAAATGTTGGGTTTCATAGGATACGTATGATTTTTGGTAAAGAAGGTACTTCTTGGTCTTTATATATTTAATAATTTGTTGTGAATATATACCCCAACTAATATTTTTATTGGTCTAATTTTTAAATCTCCATCACAATGTTCAGGAAAAAATTTCCGATGTCGAAATTCAATTGTTTGCATATATTCTTTGTGTTTGTAAAGACTGCTGTCGCTTTTTGCCATTTTGTTTATGGACTAAGGATTTGGAACGTGTCTTTCTTTACTTGTAAGTATCCAAAACTATAGGACCACACCTGTCACATACAATCTCATTTGGTTTTATTCTCTTTAAGTGGCCACCTAGTAACACCGTAGCTCTAAGATGAACCATCCTCCAATTATATACACACATTTAGTAGAGGTGGTAGTCTAATCCAGCCTTACTGTAGTGTTGTTCTGAATAGAAAAGGAATATTTACGAATGTGTTGTTGGGACAAATTAAAATATTTCATAAAAAATTTGTACACTATATAGAATAAAAAAGATTATACGTATTTTTGTATTTTATACATAATATCAATTCAAAAAAAATGTTAGATCATATATCTATGTACCATTATAGGTAACTTTCTCATGATATTTGATTTTGATTCATAGATTAGGATGTGATAGGACAGTTTCCATTTAAAACATTGAAACTAAGTTCTCTGACGCTAACAAAAACAATAATTTTACAATCACCCTTTCCCTTCGAAATTATGCATACTGGTTTTCAAAACGGCGAACCACAAGTTTCGGCCTAAACTATGCCACAAAGTAGTTGTTAGTATATAATTTCATGTTACCCTGAATTCCTTATGCTAACTAGAATTAACTTTTAGATCCAGTTGACATTTTCTCTATGAAATCAAAGCATAAAATGACATTTGTTTAGAAAATTAATTAATTTAATGAGTAAAGTAAGTAAAGTCTAGAAGTCGGGGCGGGCCGACTATATTACATTAAACCTTTCACAACTAATGTAGACCAAATTATTTGTTTATACCTCATATCAAAAATCAACCCTTAATCATAGAGTCTAATGTACTCTCCAAAATCACACAAATATTTATATCTGAACACACAATTTGAATAGACATACACTATTGTGTACTATACGTAAGGCGAGAAAGAATTCTTCATTAGAATTAAAATTTAAATCGGGCGATAACGGTGCGGTTAGGAATGAAACAGAGACAATGTTGAGATAAACACCAACACAATATTGGGCACATATATTAAGTGGAGCAAAGTTATATAAATGTCTATAATTGGATTAGTTTGAGCTCATATAAGTATTCAGTTTGTATTAATTAGAGTGATACAAGAGAGAGTATTATATATTCCAAGAGATATAAAATAAAGCACCGACAATGTTGAAGTTAAAGGGTGAATTTGTGAGGGTAGGGATTTTCATGCATTAGTATTTGACAGATCACGTGGGATTTTCAGACATGGTGTCAAAGAGAAAATGATGGATGCTCACTATGCTTTGACATTTCATCATGAATAGCACGAACGAAAATTTCCCCTGGGCCACATACTCGAGAATTTCCAGTGATATTCTGAGGCAATCTTTAGAGAAAGAAATTTTCACCAAGAAAAAAAAGAGATCACCCCTTTTTTATCGACAAATTTTGTTCGAGCGATGAGGCCATTTCTGGTTGAATGGCTACGTAAAATATAAGCAAAAATTGCGCATTTGGAGTGAAGAGCAACCAAGAAGCCGTTCAAAGACCACTGCCCATATGCACCCCGAAAAATGCACTGTTTTGGTGTGGTTTTGTACGCTGGTGGAATCATTGACCGCGTATTTTTTTCAAAAGAATGCTGTTGTGGATCGCAAACTCTGTTTACGTAGGAAATAAAATAGTGAATAAGATCGAGAAATACAGCTATTGGTCTTAGTTACGAATAGTCATGAGGTACCAAACAATAATCAATTATGCCCACAACACTTTTTTGTTTCGCCACAAAAATGGAAGAACTGATACTTCTGTAGGTAATGTACGAGTCGAATGGTTTTCAACAACGGACAATAAAGCGCATACAATATGACCATATTTCACGGTCTCTCAAAAACAAGCAGGATTAAACGTGTAGAGTTGGCACCCTATATTTGACGGGAAAAACCCTTAATCTTTCTGGGAGATTAATTCAAACTTTCATCATCTCAAAGACAAATAAGGAAGACAGAGTGGATAAGTTTCTCTTCGACCACAAACAATGAATCATTCAATTTGTATGTTGCGTATTTTTGAACGGCCTTTTAGAGGTAGTTTTTATTAGTTTAAAGGGGAGTATTACCGTCAAGGCCTCATAAAAAGTCTAAGAAATAGCCAGCAACTATTCCCCAAAATTGCTTTTTGGAGAGGACAGACACTGTCCGAAGTATATTCCGGGCTACTTAACGAGTGCCGAATATGCCTCGAAAAAAGTTCTTATGCCCAATAAATCGAACTAATTGTTTTATCCGAGAATGGACCACCCTAAAGGAGCCGGGCCTGACGAGTCTGGTATAACATTTAAATATGAAAGTACGGGTTTCAAAGTAAATGTCATAGGACCAGATCTATGAGGTATTGCAAACTGACGCAGATGAGAAATTTGCACATTATGCGCTTTTTTTTAAAAAAAAAAGTTATCAGCTCTCTTAATAAATCTCACCCAAATTCTTCTTTATTTTATTAATTTTAGGTCTACCAAATAAGACAGATATGGCATCTGAATATTTGAAAATCACACTAATAAATGTATTACTAGTAAAACCAAGAAACATCTTTGAGTGAAATGTTGAAGCACAAAATCAATGGACACAAAAATCCATTAATAAAACAAAATCAATCAAAACCCCTGAGAGATTTTATTTTAGTGATTGTAGGCCAATAATTCTACCAACTTGTAAAGACGCTGATTTTTAGACCCAATTAGTATCGTTCTACACGTATACTTCGATATACTAAATTATATACCTACTTTCTTCCGTTTTGCAAAATTTTGATTAAATAATGACCAAATCTAGTAAGCAAAATCATACTGAACTGAGACTTTTTGAGGTAAATTGTAGACGTAAGAGGCTATCAGACACCTATATATTTTCGGCCATGCACTTTAATCGAGAGAACTATTAAGATAACAGCTCCCTTTGCAAACTCTGGCTTTTTGAGGCTATGATATGTGGCAAATCGGAAGAAAGATATATATGGGAGCCTATAATCTAAATCTGAACTGAATTTGGCTGATACCTTTGGCATATTTTTTCGAGAGGGCCCCAAAAACATTTGGTTGTATCGAAATTTTAAGAAAATACCGTTTGATAAAATACGTCAATTATGACCATAATCGGTGATAATATATAATGCAGCTTACTAAATCTGAACAAAATTTTTTTTTTTCAAAATTAATAGCGATTGTCTTTGAGCCAATAGTAAAACTGCTGTGCCAAATTTTAGGACGATTGGGAGTATAAACTGTGAAGCTCTACTTGCAGCACAAAATTACATATAAAGTACAGACAGATTGACAGTCAGGCGGACATCGCTAAATCGACTCAGAAATTTAATTCTAAGACGATGCGGTATACCTAAACGATTTAAATTTGTTATACTTCCTGTTTTCTTTTTTTATTCAAATTACCGAAATTAATTTCGATAACCTATTTGTTTGGCTGGACATCGACTTATATTTAAAGCACTGATTACGAAATAAATTTCTTTTTAGATTTGATGATTTAATTTTTAGTTGTATCTGTTTGGTATTTATTCTTTTTTATATTAATTAAATAATAAATAATTTTTTGTCCAGAGATTTGAGTACACAGAACTTATGTAAGCTAGAGACAGCAATTTGCTACTCTATGAACCAGTCCTAATACAAGTAGCTTTGAACCTAACGTGTAAAAACCAAATGATGTTTAAAAGAGTGCAAATCTACATGGTATAGAACTTATTGTTTCTGTAGACTCTTAGATGGAGAATTAAGTCAATTTACGTTACAGGATGAGTTAGCAATGAGAATTAATTTAGTGACTAACAAGAAATACACAGTTGATGTAAATAATAAAATCCCTCTTTTTGTATTATATTTAATTCACACGGATAAGCTACGATAACTCAAAGCAATCAAGGAGTAGCGAACAGAGGAGTGACTAATATAATGATAGTCTTACAAGCGAAAATTATTAGAGTGAAGATAAATTGGGATCAAGGGTATCCTACTATGAAGGAAACATTTGTGATGTAAAGTAGCACACTTAACGCAATTCAATGAGGTTGTAGTTCACATTTTCAGTATGTTAACTGTGAATTATAAATATGACACACATCTAGACCGTTTGGACATCCACTTTTCTTCAAAACGAGAACATATTCCATACGGTCACTAAATAGACATATGAATGATCTACTATTGGCAAACAATTTCTTCAATATATTTGTCTCTAGGCATATGAGTAAGTATGTTGTTATTGTCAAATTAGTTGGATACTGAGAGTGTTGTAAATTGCAGTAATTGCTCGATTAAGAAAGATCCGCAAAAAAAAAAATTAATACTATGTTACATACATCTTTATTTCTCATATATAGAAAATTTTGCAACACAACAAAATTAAGTCACTAGTGTACACGTGACTCTCTCAAACGAAAAAGATCTACACTTTATCTGCTCCTAAAAATATTATTTTTATTTTGAGTTAATCTCTGAGAGGTATAAAGTGAATTTTTTTTGAGTATTAAGTGACACTACTCTATTTTATCTATACTAGAGCACCACAACATATAATAGTACAATAAATTATTATATATATTGGGAAATGTTGCTAGATCTCAAAATTTCAATAATTTAATTTCCTATACGCGGGTGTTGTTGTGAGGAAAGATAATGGGTATACACAAAAATCGTACGAACTCAGTCCTTATTTACTATAAAGTAGAAAATGAATGTAAATTCGTAAGTATGTACCCACTAAATTCTTTTATGTTGCCTACATACATACGAAACAAATCTGACTGACGACTAATTGGGTATCAAAAGAATAAAATAATTTTTTGTTGTATAGCTTAAACGAACAAAAGAATATGTTAAGCCGCTCGAAACTGTACGTGTATGAAGTAAAAGTTGTAAGATCTTATCATTTCTACATTTACATAAATTCTGCTATGCTTTAGTAGTAAAAATTTTATTCTACGTTTAGGGCGCAATATTAAACTTTCGGAGCATTATAAAAATTTTATTAGCTATAGAAAAATTTTGTCAAAATTTTATTTTTATAGAAAATTTTGTTAAAATTTAATTTTATAGAAATTTTGTTTAAAATTTTATTACGTATAGAAAATTTTGTCCAAAATATTTATTTTATATAGAAAATTTGTCAAAAATTTTATTTCTATAGGAAAATTTTTTGTCAACCAATTTTTTTTCGTATAGAAAATAAAATGTTGGAATATTGTGCATAAGGCAATGATATCTGATATTCGTATCAATAGAAACTTTAAATCAAATTTTATTTTGTCCAATTTTTATTTTATAATAGAAAATTTTGTTAACAAATTGTGGGTAAGAGTATGAATAGGTAGAGGATTGAGTATTGGTGAAAAATATTGTCAAATTTAATATTTATATAAAGATTATAATTGATATAAACGCGCGTGATATTTTGTTGAGTCGCTTAATAAAGTAAATAAACGTGATTATATATTTTGAAACCATATTTTTATATTATATAATCGTTATATAAAAAATATTTGGAAATATCAAAAATTTTATAGTTTTCATAAAAGCTGTAGAATACGTATGATATCGCACATAATTAAACAAATTTTCTCTATGTTTTTTTTCTAACTTCATACAGATATAATTTTTTGCATACAAATAAATAAAATCTAATTATTAAATTCCCTAAAGCCTAAAATCACGAAAACAAATTATATAATTATCTCTACCACGCATTATATGTACACCACCAATTATCTAGATGCAAAAGAATGAAGTCGATCCAGAGGATGAGAGGAGCGACGGAAAAGAAGAAAGGAGCTGGAACTATCTAATTAAATTTTTTTAGTCACCTCGCCAAGATCGAAACGAGAGCGGCTATTTACGGTCAAAAGCCGCATACTATAATATTTGTCTAGATTATCGCCGGAAAAAGTTGACAATTGTATTCATATAAATGTTTAAAATTCTTCAATAGAAGTGAAATACTCGAATGGAAAAAATAATGTAGTTATTGAGTACCTGAACAAAAATCTCTAATTCCTCTTCTATAAGCAACATTAAATTTCATTCTGAAATAAAATTTTCTAAATAAAAATTATTTGGCATCTAAATATAATATAGACAACTATAGAAAAATGTACTTTAAGGCGACGTGAAATTATATAGGAGTGGTATAACCTTCAATACAATTTAACAATAAATATAAAAAATAATTGTTATAAAAACAAAAATATTTTTCTGCATTAACCATGCATAATATTTTTAAAGTATATATTTAATATAAGAGGTGGGACTTATTATTATATGCAGAAATCGAGAGATTGCACTCGACATATTCAGGGAAATAAAAGATGACAGAAGAGTAGCTAAATAACTAATAAATTGCACAGGAATATAAGTATTTTTTGCGACCATAGAAAAATAATTTCAAGAGTACATCTTTTTAAAATATATAATGTATTAATAGCGTATTAAGGTAAAAAAAAAATAGTGACATAAGGATGATTTCTAGTATACCGAAATTTAATTAAACACACACATCATCTTTTTCGCGTAAGATAATAATTTCAACTCATGCATTATAATATTATAACAAAAATAGAAATAGTCATATTGAGTTAAAGCCAAAGATTTATAATATTTCTACCTAATCATTATATAACCAAGAAGTATTATTTGAACACAAAATTTTCTATAATAATTAATATCATAGATGTGTTTTAATAGAACAGGAGAGATGTTTTCTGGTCAATCAATAAAATTTTTATGATTTTTTTGCACAAACTAAATTCTTGAATCTTAATAATTTTGTATATACATATGTGCACCAAATATTTTTATAATATGATAATATTTTAAATTCGTGAATATAAGAAATCTAAAATAATAGAAATTTTATTGTGAGACCAAAAATTATTATTATATCTTATATTGGATAGGATCAAAAACATTGTATTTGACAAAACTTCTCATAAATCCTTACATGAGGAATATAAATTTACAACAAAATTTCCGTAGAGATATGATAAATAAAAATTAATTTGACCACAAAAATTTTTTAACAGATAATGAAATAAGAAGTAATTCGGCTACGGCATAATAGCTACAATGTCATATAAGGATTTATCAAGACGAGAGAGACTACTATGTAAATCCAACGCACCTTTTCACACACATTGCAATAAACAGTAAATTTTTTGTATAGTAAGCAAAATTTTGACGGTCTAATATATTCTCGTTTTCTTAGTAATCTCAAATTGACAAGATTAATTTTAAATCAAAGATTTCTAAAATTCAATAAAAATTTTGAACAAAATTTTCTATAGAAATAAAGATTATTGACAAAAATTTTCCTATAAGAAATAAAATTTTACAAAATTTCTATAGAAAGTAAAATTTTGACAAAATTTTCTATAGAAATAAAATTTTGGCAAAAATAATATTCTTTTTAGAAAATCTGAAAAAATGTTCCAAAATCGGTCCTAGATTGAAATATAGCGTATAACTTTTACAATAGTCTTTAAAATTTTATATTGTGTATTTTAGCACCTTTTTGCTTCGAAAGTACATTTTTAATACATTTTTAGTACTTTTCTTTCAATATCATTTATCATCCCTGTACTGTAATTCGCTAATCTAGCTAAGAAAAACTATTTTAAGTTCTGTACCCTAATTTTAACAAGCAAGGTTTTTCTCTCTAGTTCCCTGTATGATAAAAGTATAAGCAAATACTTAAAAATGTTCATGAAGAGCGGTCATCAATAGGGAAAGGCTTCTACTCACACTGAATTTTCAATTGTATGTAATAAAATCGGCAGAAAAAGGATAGTATCAGTCATCAAAGTCAATTTAAAAAAGTTATATTTGATGCAACTAATTGTTGTGATTGATTTTTGCTTTTTATTAAATTTTTAATAGAATAATTTTTTTTATTTAAATTAAAATTTTAGTTGAAAAAAATTTGAGTGTAAATTTTTTTCTGTGGCTCATCACTTCCCACTATTAAAATATTATTTTTGCATTGTAAATACATATGTATGTATTTCCCGATATTTGGATCGCAAAAATTTTGGTTTGGGAGATATTTTCTTAACTCCTAAACACATAACAAATTGATATTTTGGAAACAAAATTATTTACTCTATGATAGAAAAGTTTGAAATACAAAAATAGATTAAGTCCGATAGTCTCACATTGTTTTTTTTAAGAAAACTAAATTAGTTTGCGATTTGCTATTTCGATATATTTGGATACATGGGGATAAATGATTATTGTGACCCTTATTATAAGACCATTATTTTTATTTGTATTTATCCTAAAAATAATCCTTTGTGATTTTAAAATTAGAAAAGATGGGCGCAACAAGTGTTTTATTTTATAATTTCCTACATTATAAAACAAAACTCAAACATAAATTTAACATTAAGAGGGTTCTCCCCACCGCTTCCATGACTCCTCTTTCTGTCGATCTTCTTTGTTGCTGTTTATATAAGTAAAAAGTAGGTTAACTATTTTTATACATGTTTTAATGAAAAAATCATTTTATTGGCAAAGAATACCAGAGAATTGGCATGGGCCTACATAACTATTCATTTTATTGTTAGCATTCAGAATTGGCCAACAACAACAAATGCCCCAGCAAAAAAGTAGAAAACTAACAACAATTCATCTGCTACACACACACACACAAAACACAGGGGTAGTAAAGTGTCCTAATTGATAACTTACAAGTAAAAGAAAGACACTCCATAATGCCTTTAGTCGATAAAACAAAAGGGCAAAAAGCGACAGCCATTCTTAGCAAACACAAGAACTATATGCAAAAGCAATTGATCGAATCGGAATTTTGATAATGGAGAAACAATTAAGCAAAGAGCTAACAAAATCAATAGACAACAAACCCATTCTTGAAAGCATTTCTCAACAATACGAATCGCAACAGCACATCCATCCATCCATATAACTCAAGTAGGCACCTTACGCCAGCAAATAGCAAATAAATAAAAAAATAACACATC
>PGFW01050512.1:1176-11560 GCA_003123925.1 Haematobia irritans | reverse complement strand
TTGGTATTATTCTACGGAAATAAACAATTTTTGAGAAACTTACAGAATGCTAACGTAATGGGATTACGTTCAAAATTGGGTTTTCACTCTCCAGGCATCTCTTATTTAACTTTCCAGGAAGATCTCTATATCTGTATTCATAATCTCCCAATAATTATATATTTGTATAGTTCATGGTGGGTTGATAGATTTTAAGGAAATAAATTAGACTTAACTACCACAACTATAGTCTAACTACATTGTGTCCATAATTTATTTCAATACCATGCACCACCATATCTGAATGTAGTTTTTAAATAAGTTCGGTACATTGGCCTGTTTTAAAACATCAGAAAAATAGTCTTATTCCGCGTACTATATAAAAATATACACATTCTTACAGTTCAGCAAATTCAAAACTATTAATCATTGTCCTTGTTTGTACTTGTCTGTCTTTTAATTCGGAAACTATACTTTCAATAAGAGACTATATAGTCGCCATGGTATTTTTATAATATCCTCCATATAAAAAACGACCTTATCAATGGTTGTTTTTTGTTCTTCTTAATCCTGTCAATTTGTTACCACAATTCTGTAACATCTGTGGAAGAATCATTTAGAGGAAATTGCTGAAGTTTAGATGTTTTACCAATAGTTTTATTGAAGTTACCGGTCCCAGGGTCAAAGAAAAAATGATATATGTAAATTTTTAGTAGAGAGGGCCCAACAAGCGAAAAAAAAAAAGTTAATGATAGAGATAGGTCTATCTTGTGTATTCTCGAATTTTAATCAATACGGTGCAGAGAATGGGTGATGAGATTTAACTGGATTACTCGGGTCATTCAAGTTACTTGCAATTCCAGAGTCATGTCAAACATCCCTTGACATACGAAATTTGCACATTTTAAGGAGTGGATGCGCAATTCAAATCTAATAAGATGAGATACGGTTTGGAGCGAGGAGCGTAGGGGGTGGCATGGATTGTATCATTCTACAGAGCTCTTTTCTCATTTAAGAATTTCCTCTCCAATACAGTACCAAAACACACAATCATTGTCGGTGTGATTCTGGGTGCGGTGATTAATGGGATTGCAGCTACTGAGATAGATAAGATTGAATAGCGAAGTTAGATACTACTATTAGCCCACTTTTGGATCATGTATCGGTTTAAATAAGAATATTAAGGTACTACGGGCGTGCCTAAATTACTTTACCAAATACAACTACAGGAATCTGTGCAAAATTTTCTTCATCCAAAAAGGTCATTCTATAGGGTTTTATATGGCTTTGTGGTGGTGTTGTATTAACTATGGAAATATAAACCACATCCTGCATTGTTTGTTTTATACATCACGTAACAAGTCAACCTAAATCCCTGGATAAATGTGCTCTTCCAGTGTCTCCTGGACTTCAGTAATCTGTGGATAGGACGCTGTGATGTTAGGGTAGGTCTATGTGATAGATTGGTAATTAAGTAGTGGTATCCGGGTATTGTTGAGACCGGAATTTATTGTGGCATATCGTTAAGGGACCATACGGATTACCGAAGACAGTATATAGATGAGTACCCGGGAAATTCCATGCATCACGCAGACGAGGTAGGTCATGAAACTTTAGCGGTATCTCTAGGAGAGTGGAGGGGTGCAACGCGAAAGGCAAATCGTTCATGGGTATGCATTTGAGCTAGTGGGAACTGCATATAAATAGATATCAGAGGTACTGGTATTAGTGGCTGAGCAATGTCTTTGTGCAAGTCGGTGGGTTCATGGTAAAAGAGAGCCATTATATCACCCGAAACCGCGAATTGTAGGCCCGATAATTCAGTCCTATCGGTTATTGCAATTTTCCTTATAGCGGTCTGCACCAAATTTGGTTGGTCCTATTTTATTGACCTACTAGTGCGATAAAGGACCTATAAGCGCCATGCTAATACATTCGCGTACTCCAACATATAAAAAAGTCAACATACTTAGCCAAGTTTCAATTTCTAATCTTTATTCTTTCGTTAATTTATTTCAACATGACCGACGGACATCTCAAAATACGACTTCAAAATTTCACATACACGTACCCACGCAATATACTACAATAAATCTATGGTGGTCTAGACGCAATAGTCGAGATTTTAATAACTTGGAATAACCAAAATAGATATACACGTGAGCCCATATCCATATTAATCGAAAGTATAAAAATAATGCTGGCGTAACTATGGGAATTGTATAGGCAGGTTCGTTCATTTGTCAAATTCGTCGGGGCCAGTGTTTGGGCACTATCTTCATTCTGTACTTACAAAACTCGTTAATTAGTTTAAAAATACCTTTCAGCTGGTTCATACTAGAAACTGTTTCTTGCTTTCAAGGCACTGACTATTTCACGCATGTTCGGACCCGCATCTATTCTTCGTTGAAAAAAGATACGAATTAAAAATCTGTTAAGTAACAAGCGACGTACTTTTATTTGGCAAAATAATCTTCAAAGCCTCCGGTATCCCGCACGCAATGATTACTTGTGCTACTTACATGTGTGGTTGGTCTCTCCAGCCATGTCTTGCAATTATGCAAATTGTTTATTCCTGGCGACTTATGGTTAGCATGCACCAGGTAAATTAAATTCCGTTGGGTATAGTTGGAGACATTTCCAAATATTCACGACATTTTTCAGTGTGTAATGGTGCATTTAACTCGCAAAGGTCATAACAAACTGATGGAAATTGCTGTACGCTTTAAAAGGTAAATACATTTAAAGGGGTGAAGAATAAAACTAAGGGTAACCGGATGTTAACAATGAATGGCCTCAAAGGGCAAACTGCATAATTATGGTCGTGTAAGAATAAGAGATTAACCAGGGAAGAAATCTGCCATGGCATCCCATAAAGGTATGGCGTTGAATAACTCATAATGGCCATTCCCGTCAGAATGAATTTAAATTACTGTAGTATAGAACAAAATAATACTAGAAATCCTATTCATTATCTAGTGTCTCTAAGCTAAAACGGATATTAGATATTTTATAGCTCCTGCGATAATAATTATAAGATCCCATAAAAATAGTACTTTCCTTATATTATACCGTAAATTTTTTGTCAAAAATCACTACAATTTTTTTAGAAAAATTCTAAGCTGTATACCGAGCTAAATCTTAACTTCGAAAAATCGAAACTTTTAGCAAGGGTTCTTGTTAATATTGCAGGGATTGGAGCAACCAGACAGGTAAAGACAAGAAATATTTATTTTATGAAAAATCTAATTATGTCTTTCAGATATAAGTAATTAAGATTACACAACTTATGACATCGATAAGCCAATTTTGTCCAAGTTCAGATTGTTCACCCCTCTGATGAGTAATCACTCCAAAACAAGCATTCCAGAACGCACTCAAACCGCTTCTTTCAGGTTGGAAAACGTTGGACCCTCGTATCATTTTAATTTTTTCACTTAGCAGGAAGCTAAAAAGAAGAAGTCCATCTCCTGTCAAATTAGAAATTATAATAAGGTAGCGGTACGATCCATTCAATAGTTCAAGTTCTGTAGTATCTAAGCTCCACGATTGATTGAAGAGAAGCATATGATTGAGCCAATTTGTGTTGCCTTATTGGGTGGGAAAAAGTAAACCCATTGATCATCAGAGATTAGTCTCCTCCGCTTCTCTTGAATTGACATCTGCGAAATGAAACTGTGTACCACTCAAACTGTTTCTAGATCGAGACCAATCCGACATGTCCATTTTTCCGAATAAATAAGGCAGATATAATTCTCTGGAAGTGTTCGGGCCGTCCACTTTTTGCTTGATAAATGTTGTGAAAATAGGTGGTACCGTTATTTTTAGTCGGTGGTCGGGAAAGGCGGAAAACTCCCCCATGTCCCTCATTTTAAAATGAATCACACATCTCCAATAAGTGCTTCGAAAATTTGCAGAAATGTTTCGGTGGCGACTAACCACATGATAATGCTACCTGTTTAGGACGATAATTTTATGCGGGAAAGTCCTCGACTTTGGCCCAATTTTATGGACATACGTAGAAAAAACTAAACTTCCCATATACTGTGAGAATTTGCACAGGATGAGGTCGGAACCATAGAGAAAAAGAATGGGTATCCATTTATGTACTGGTTGGCTAGAGCGTCCAGGTGAAGAGTGTACTGATTTCGATACATGTGACATTTTAAGAAAGTTGGCTTGCGTTTAATAAATGTGCGCTACTCGTAATATATAACCGGGAGTGGTCGGAAAGGGGTCCGGTCCTTTTGTTCGAGCTTTTACAGACTTCCTCACAAAACTAAACGTGATTATGATTTGTGTTCGTATGGTAAAGTTTTGGTTCTAATTCTTGTATATGTAAATTGCATGATTACTCACAAGTGCTTCAAAGCACTTTTGGAAATCAATTGGCCATATTTTTGAACGAAAATAAATCAACATATTTTCTGTTAAAACTGTGCTTTCCTCTAAACGTTTCTAGTTTATGAGGCCCACGTGCTCCACGATGGCTGACCTTAATACGTTAAAAGATTGGCCACGCACGCGTCGGACTTATGAAATTGATTTAGCTGCTCAAATCCGTCCAACTATGAACCGATATTACGCTAATTTTTTTATGGTTTAAAAACTTTAAACTTTCATTCTCTACAAAATACTATAAATTAAAGAAAAAATTATCCCTTAGATAAAAATTCAGGACATCAACAAATCTGTTGGAAATTTCCCTAACCGAATAACCAAGTTTTGCTGATAAACACCTACAGTATCGATTTGTCAGAAACTTTAAAACCCCGCTACATAGGATGAAGGTATATTAGCTTTGCATCCGTTGTAACACATCGAATAGGTGCCTAGGACCCCATTATTATCGTCGTGTGAAATTCCGAGTCGATCTCTATACAAGTCCGTATACGTCGTTAAACACGCGTTACTCAGCGAACAAAACAAGCTATCGACTGAAACTTGCAACAAGTAGTTTTATGACTAGGTTGGATGGTATTGTCAAATCGGCCAATTATCGTTCACTTTTACTAAGTAGCCACCCATAAAACGACCTCTCCAATTTGGCTTGCGGAGCCTTAATAAGAGAAGCAAATACATCCGATCCGGTAAACTTTGGTACAACTTGGAGTGGGTGACTAGCATACGGTCTCTAACTAACCAATAAGCAAAAAATTGTTCCATATTCTGCTATAAATATAATTAGCCCCCATATAAACCGATGCCCCAGATTCTTCACCATACGCGGTGGCCGTTAGAGATCCAGCACAGAATAGTCATGCATAATGGTCCGGACTGATTGAAATTGCAACATTGTGCAGTACAGCGCTACAAACCAGCCAAAGCTAGGTCCATATATCGGTCCAGTAGAAAAAATAAGCCCATTATAAACGACGGGACCCATACTCTGGTTCCGTCTCCTCTAATATCGCGACAGTCGCAATATGTTAGGGAGTTTCTATATCGCTCGTTAAGTGAGGGTATGACCAATGAGCGTCTCTTGAGCGCGTATATAGTATGGGGATATGGTTCTAGTGTAAAGCAAGATATAATTACCTACCTATGGACTACTGACAATTAAGAAGAACGGGTGTAGAAGTTTATGAGTACCGCGCCATTGCAAGTGTAACAGGCAAACCAAAGTTAATTTCGATTTAGATAACACTTCTTATCGAATGAAATTTGCTAGCGCCTAAGTCTAGTGTAGTGAGGTACTATAAGATTCCGGCGCATGATCCGTGAGCCCTGGCGAACTACGGGGGCGGCTAGTATATATACATATATTACTGTTCTAAGAACAGCAATAAAGAACACGTTAGACTTCTATCGATCATTAAACAGTTCTGATACCCCGCCGACAAACATAATAGCATGGCGCGCTACTTATGTAAATTTATTTTATATATTATACTCTAACACTTTAAGAATTCCGTACTTAGCTCCAAAATTTGAAGTCCTTTAAGCAATTGTTTATGAATAGAGCGTCTTTTGTGAAGCAAACTTCTGTTATTCCGTGTAAAAAAATGAAAAAAGGAATGGATGTTCTGATAAAAATACTGTTTTGCTGAAGAGAAAACAAAGATGAAAGCATTATATATAATATCTTGGGGTGATAATGAGTTTTCGTACTCTGGCCCCAGGAATCTAACTATATAATTGATGTATCGCAAAATCAACGCCGCGTGGGAAGATGAGCACGGTGAACCAGTGAAACGCCCGAAAGAGTGGTTACAGGAGTTGAAATACAGTCAAAAAAATCTTCCACTAAAATGATCTTTTTGGAATGAACCGGACGGGAGCACAATAGAAGTTATGCGAGATGTCAGAGGACTTAAAAGATATACAAAGGCAGACAGTAGGTTGATCATAATGCATGGCTCTCGACATCGCAGAGTATAATGGATATCGTAAGTCTTGCAAATATGGTCCGGCGCGAGCTCACATTTTGACCAAAAACAAACAACGGTTGATGATTCGAGCAGGAGTGATGCAGCTGTTAACACCATAAAATACACGCGGTAGATTTGTCCCGTCGATAAAATGACAATGGATGAAACAAATGCTCCGATCCTACCTGTCCCTGATCCAATCGAACAGCGCTGATGACAGACCGACAGTGAACCTGAGTCTCGAAGACGTGAAAATCCAAGCAGTGCCGCCGGCAGAGCTAATCAGCAATACATTTTTTTTGGATGCGTGATGGAATAACGTTTTTATCGATTATCTTGAAATGTGGAAAGGACCATCAACAGTGAACATGATAGGCGCGTTAACTTGGATGGGCTTTAATTCGAAATCGCAGGCAAAACGATATCCAACATATGAAAAGAAGAAATAAGGTCTTGTTGGGCCACAAAACAGACGCAGCCCGGAGGTCACAAAAGTTCATGTAAACGATGAGCAAAAAATCATAGAATACGGTCTCTCTAATTGCTCCCCACGCACAGCCTATCTCCAATCTGGGCCGCCAACGACTTTCTTCGAGTCATCAGGGACGTCAAAAGATAGCAGTCCGGGAAAAAATGTGGCTGCCAAATAGGTTCCGGTTCGCACAAATCGAGCCTGATTTATGAGTCAAAACCGAAAAGATAGTCTAGCCAAACATGGAACAAACAAATTGGAAATCGTTAACCATCGTGAAATCCCTAAAGAAACTATGTGAATAATAAAACAGATTTTGACAAACAAAAAATTATTATCCTTTTCAGTTAATAGGATCTATCTAGCAACAAGCTGTTAGTTGAAAATGATCAATTTATTATACTCACGCCAAGGAGAAGACGAAAAAATGTTATTAAAAAAATGTCTCTGGACCAGGAGCTGAGAAAGATTACGCAAATGTTAAGCAGTTGAAAAAAAAAATTAATATTTATCAAAAAAATTATAAAAAATATGATAATTCTTTCATTAATGTCAACCTTTTGCCTATTGGTTTAAAGAAAAATGTTGGGTATTATCAAACGCCCGAAATTAAGATTCAATTATCATATAATATTTGATAAATAAATTCTATACTCATGGTATCATACGGCCGAATTCGACAAAGGGAGAGAATTTTCATGTAATAAACCATTTATAATATTCTTCTAGTACAAAAACATACTTTTCCTCGTTGGTAAATTGTCGACACTAGTTTAGTGATTAGCTGAAATTACTAATCCAGTTGACGACCTCACACAATCTGATAATAAAAATATAGAGTAATGTGTTTATCAGCTTTAATATCAAATGTATAGCGGGCACCATACAATATATTACATTCTGCGATATTCATATTCTACAAGAGAGAGAAAACAGAAAAAACGGGCATGATTGCAAAACGAATTTTTGAAACCGTAGTTTGAATACGTAATTCACTTTAATATTTGACTATGTTCTAGATGGATTGCTGTATGCCATTCTTATTAATATTCTATACAGCTCTAATAATTACAGATGGAATCGATTGAGTTTAAAAACATCCAGCTGCCCGATCATCTAAAATCGAGAATCGGAATAATACGGAGTCCAAAAAATTATATATGCATATGAAGCACACACATTTCGAAGTGTTATTATCCTATTAGTATTTCCTTGAAAAAGCATCAAAATATAATTTATGAATTATTTGGTCGAACAAATATTCTAAATAAAAATAATAAAACTTTTTCTTTTTATTGTAAAAATGTATTTAATTCAAACACCAGTAGAAGATCTGTAGGTTGCAGGTTTTTAGATCAAAATATGAATGAAAATGATACGATAATTTATCTGCATAAATGGCGGATCGAATAATTCATTGAATGATATATGATCATTTGCTCACAAAGTTTTTTTTATCGAATTAGGATTTATGAAATAATATGGAGTTATATTTGCGAAGACGGCCTCCCATTTGCCGACTTTGTAAAAATTCTTACCATAGTTGGACATCGCTTAGATAACTCATAATTACACCTCGAGGCGCAGAATATATATAACTAAATATATACTAGATATTTCTCTGATTTCCTTGTAACACAATCCCACTTAGTAATCTTACTTGTCATTCTTTTGTAACATCAATCGCAATATTCTCTCAACGCCCATAAATTATTATACATTCTGGTCAGGATGAAATTCCGAATCTAATCTATGAAGTTCGTACGTCCGTTTTTGGAAATCAGCCAACCTCCTATACAAAGAATGACTATTACCCAAGTATGTTGACGCCAGTCAGGAGGGCAATATAAACAGTCACCATAGATAGAGCACGAATATACAATCAAAGGGTGAGTACGTGTTTTGGGCGTATTGGAATTTATGGAACCTGGCACCAAAAACAAAAAAGTTTACATTGATCCCCAAAGATCTGACCTTCCCCTTGAAGGATTAGTTTGATCCGAGCAAAAGCTACGCTCCTCTAAAAACAAGAAATTTTGAGCGACCTATGCTGACATTAAAATATATACCAAAAAATTAATAATAGAAACAGATCTCATTTAACACATTTCAATTATTCTCGGGCTTATTATAAAGTATCCCCACAATAACACAATACATTGAAATCTCAAATACTTCAAAATCAAAAGTCACCAGATACTATTTAAATAAAACAAAAATCTAATTCAAAAAAAAAAAACTTAAAACCAAAGACGATAATCCTCAAAAAATCTAGCCTATATTTAAGCGTTACTTTATCTTAAATATAGAAATTCCATATTTCAGATAATTAAGGACAATTTCTTTAACAGTTAAAATGGTTCTTACTTACATAAAAATAGCCTGCAGTTAATAAGACATCGACTCTACGAGGGACGCAAATTTACAAATTGTGTCCTAAACATTAATGAAAAAAATTTTTTGAAGCAAAGATTATAAACTTTATTTTAATTAAAAATTAAATTATTTTTAAAGAAATATTGTCCTTTCATATTTTGTAAATTCTCTATCTCTAAAATTAGGTTGCCCTAATATTAATAGCACGTCAAATATTCTTTTCAGTGTGGGAAACACACCGTATGCTCACTCGTCCTGATTTTACAAAGCAAAAGGTGCAGAAGATATTCCGGCGCTTGGAAAATATGTCCCAGCTTGAAAAGACGAGAACAAATTGGAGAATCGTTAGTGGACAAGTAAGATCTCTGAACATAAAAAAGGTTACGATGGAAAAACGAAGTATAGATGCTAGTTGCTTACCGACAATGAATACAGGGACACCGAAATCCACTCTTATTTAGTCTCTAATTTAACCGTTAAGTCATTGGAGAGCAACAAAATGCAAGCTTTCTTCACAATACATCGCCTGACAAGTTCAAGTAAGGTGTGCACGGGACACGAAATCTGTCGTACTCCACGCGTTTGAGCAATGCCCGCCCTTACAACACAAGGCCCGTCGGTTTCATTCCTTACTTCGACGCGACACCAAATATTCAGCGTGGATGATCACTCCACCTCAAGTAATGTCCTGGTGACATTTCTGATGCTTGAAAGAACTCCTCTAATTGTTCCACTGCATATGTGAAACGCCGTTCGGACTCGCATAAAAGAATCCTCTTACATTGAGCTTAACATGATCCGGCAGCACTCAATGAATAAAAGAACAGTTCACCAATGTTGCATCCACATGACTGAATAGTCTAAGTGAAGCCTGTAATACAGCGGCTGCCACCTAACCGTAACTTAACCTGACCTACGTTAAACCACTCTGGAGAACTTGACGCACTTGGTAATCTAAGAAATAAACCAATTTGAGAAACTTACGAATGAAAACTATATGATTACTTCAGATGGGTGTTCACGTCTCCAGGCCCCTCATATTAATTTCCAGAATATCTTTAATCCTATACCATAATCTCCCAATAAATTATATATTCATTGTTCATAGAGAAGAGATAATAAGGAAATAAATTAGACGTTTAACTACACAAAACTAACGCTAACTACATTGGCCATAAGTCTATTA
>PGFW01050510.1:0-10209 GCA_003123925.1 Haematobia irritans | reverse complement strand
TATGGTTTTAAGTGTATTCTGTATGTTTAGAAATAGTAATAACTATGATTATGGTACACATTTGATCTTTGTTTTTGAGTAATTTATTATGGTTTACTAAAGACTTTTGTAATGGACTTTTTCACTCCATCTGGTCTGAAATGATCGTGAAATTAGTCTACGAAGCTTTGATGACTATATAATAAAAAAAAATGTAAATGGTATCGTCTTGATATTGACGGTTTATGTTTGGTTAGGATTGGAGAATTTCCTCATTGTCCAGTAACATTTTGGTCATGCCAATACCGTTTTATAAATACAATCTGCCATAGGAAGCAAACGTAGAATGTATATCCAAACTTCTGCACAATTCCCCACAAATGTTTGAGATGTCTTCAGCAACTTCATGTTACCATCCCAGCTTGAGCCTTCCTCCGACAAATGGTTCGTAATCACATGATTTTTTACAGGAACATCTTTATTTCCATTCAAGCCCCAGCTGGCCTGATGTATTGAATAAATATCGATTTAATGCGTGATTTATCTCGTGTTTCTTGTAACCTATATTTTATTCAAATCAATTTGATCTCTAATCTTTTTTTAACAATTCGTTCGAACATTCTAAGTTCTGGCTCATTTGAGTTTTTATGAACCAAAGTCATGTGTTGTAATTTTTGCAGAGTATTTTCATTTACCTTGTTTGCCTTGATTCTGGAAGAAAAAGGCTAAAGCGGGACTTTCGTGGACTCAGATCTGATAGCACGCTCTACGGGCTTCAACTAGGAGGATGCAGTCCAGATGATAAAAGCCGCCAAGAACACAAGGGCAATTGAATCGCAGGTTCTGGATTGGAAAATATGGTTACAGATGTCTTCTATTATCAGTAATGGCTGTCAAAATCTTCAAAATAAGATATCTGGAGAGAGTAAGGAAGATATCTTAGAATTAGGATCTTATTTTCCCTGGACTTTTTCCGTTCCACTGGAATAATTTTCAAATTACGCCGGGATCTTGGGTGCCGCTCAAAGACGACTTTCCTTCGAAAAATCGGCGCGTTCCTATACCAAAACAAGACAGATCCACACCATATATTCGCTACAGTAGCTATTTATGACTAAAAATACCTCAAAATTTCAAAGAAAACATGCGGTGTCCTAAAACGGCGAAGAAGTCAAATTACGGGGATATGGTCAATATGAGAGGTAAATACTAATTGTTGAATCGATATGTCCATATTCGCTTACTTATTGAGTGAACTCCAAAATACCTCTAGGTCTTGAATTCAAGGCTAATCGGAAAAATGGAATGTCAGTACGCCCAAGATGTAATAATCAGGAAGATCGGTCTTAACCAAAGATCGGAAGATACCCTAAAACTAAACCGATACACTTCGATCTCAGCACACTTATGTGTGACCTGCATAAATCACCCTTAAGATTTCCGAATGTCAGCAAATCGGATAAAAATTGCGGGTGTCTAAGACGCCTCAAGAAAAAAAATCGGGAGATCTGGGCTATATGGGTGCTATATCAAACTTTTGACTTTGAATCTAGGAGATCGGTCTACTACCAATGAGATCGGAATACCAAAAACATAAACCGATACCTCACGACCATCTTCAGCACACTTGATGTGTGGACCTAAAATACCTCTAGATTTCCAATGTCAGGTCAAAATCGATAAAAATTGCGGTGTCTAGGCGCTCCAAGAAAAAAAAAATCGGGAAAGATCGGCTTATGGTGCTAATATCAAACGCTTTGACCCATACACAACATATTCAGGCACCATCCGCTATTTATGAACCCAAAATATTCTATAATTTTGAATTTCTGGCAAATCGAATATAAATTTGCGATGTTCTATAGGGTGATACGGTCAAAATTTGGTCAATATAAACTTGACGTATTTCTTTCAATTTTGTGCATTTAAAAACCTGAACACCCCTCATTTTGAAGGTGATGTTGTGTAGAATGTTGCTCCTATTTGTGATGTTGGAATTCACTCTTCAGTTGTCAAATGAACCGTCTCATCTGCAAGAAGAGCAGCGTATCAAAATTTGCTCGCGCATGCGGAAAATCCGAGCTACTCGCGACGATCAAGTGGTAAAATCGTTACAAAGTTGCCAAATAACCGTTAGCAATGTAATTAAAAGTGTTTGGGGAACGTTTGTTCGACAAGCCAAGAGCTGGATCGGGGGAAATAGAAAACCGAAAGCCGCTGAACACAAAGAGAGTTGCCGTAGTGTTCAAGACGAAACCTAAAACTCTCTCTTCGAGATGCCGCAATAAGCTGGGTTTATCGTCTACAACGTGCAATCGCGAGCCAAAAAACGAGCCGACTAATTCGACTTATCAAGAAGGTTAGTGACTTCCAAATCGCGATGATAAACAAAATAGAGCGGCCACAAAGCGCGATCCCGGTAGTCTGTTACATCGACTGATGCTGGATGAAGTTTGAAACTGCCGTGGTAATGGGACGAACGAACGTACGTCAAAGCCGACTACAAGCAGCTCTCGGAAGAGATTTATTACGCAAAGAGGGAAGGGGTAAGGTAAGCAGATATTTTAAGCAGCATAAAGACTGTCAAAGTTCGCAAAAATAATATCTCGGTTTGGCAAGCCATCTGTCACCTTGTGGCTTGAAAAAAGCACAGCATTTTCATAGCTTCCGGGACTGTCAACCCAAGAAATTTACGTGAAAGAGTGTTTGAAAAACGTCTGCTGCTTTTCCTGAGAAAACTACGGTTTGTTCCGAACTGTTTTGGCCGATTTGGCATCTTGGCCTTACGGTAGAAGGCCAATGGAGTGGTACGCCGCCACAACGTGCGGTGGTATCCCAAGACAAGACCTCCCAACACGCCAGAGCTCCGCCCAATTGAGAAAATACTGGCTATTGTCAAGCGGCAACCTAAAGAAGATCAAAAAACTGTAAGGACGACAGACAGTTCCAAGCAAACTGGCTTTTCGGGCGAAAGAAGTGGACAAGCGTGCTGTATTAAAATCTGATGGTGCAGGTGTCAACGAGACCCGCAATTCGATTGGAAAAGCGTAAAGCTAACTGAATTTTTCCTGGAATTTTATCTAATTGAACTGAATACATGTAATATATTTATTGGCGCCTGCGAAGACTTTTGTTTACAATGTCCCCTAATAAATGAGAAAAGAATTTTAAGTTGATTTTCTTAAAGTAAGACGATTCACAGATTTTACATCGCGTTTCGCCTTGACCAAATATTTGACCGTATCACCAGCTTAGAAAGCCAAAAAAATTCGAATCAGAGGAGCGGTCTGTATGGGCGCAATATTCAAGTTTTCAGTTTGTTGTATCTATAATTTCAGCATACAAAAGATTACAATCTCATAAATAACAGTAAGTGATTTCAAGAATGATTAACATAATATTTAGGATATCGATATAAAAACGAAATAAGGCTTAATATAATATTTAGATTAATAAAAAAGAAAGACATAATAAAAAAATGAAACCAAATAACTATGTATGAAATTATAGAGAACAAAAATAAAATAATAAAATAAATGGCGTTATAATAAATGAAGTCGAAAAATAATTAACAATAAAAATTGCGATAACAGAAAAAAATTAAACATAATAAATGAATGTAATAAAGAACAAATAAAATCAGAAAATAAATTGCGTTATTCGCGTTTAAACAGCTTAATAAAGGGCTGTTTTGATACTGAAACTCTATTATTTTGAAATTCTAGCAAACATCGGATAAGAACTTCTCAAGAGCTCAAATCGGAGAATCGGGCCTTATATCCAAAACCGTAACGCCAGTACACACAAATTATAGTATGGCCAAAATATTCTAGATTTTTGAATTTTCAGGCAATCGCATAAAAATAAATTTAAAATATTAATTTAAAATTTTAATATATAAAAATAATTTTTTAAATTTATGTAGACTGTTTAAGTGATAACCCTCTATAAGGATAGATGCATAGAGGATTTCTTCCTCTTGCCTGCTTCGACACAAGGGTATGGTTTGGCAGTTAGGAGTTCGAAATTAATAGTTCCTTTAAGTATTCGTTCCGCAGTGGAAGCCACCGTTGTGCAATGTTAGCTATGCCTCTTGCAAGCGTCCCACTTCTACCGATAACACCAGAAAAAGTTCTTATCAGCTGTTGATTATATACTCTTCCGTAATGGTGGAGACATTCTGAGTGTTCAAACTCCCCCCCCCCCCCCCCTTAGTAGTTTCAACAGCAAGTGGGGACCTTCGGTCTGTGCTATACTAAAAAGTTGGTCCTTTCATTGAGGTAAATATAGACTGTGCAGCACTCACTGATAAAGAGAAGTTTCCGACATTGTGATATCACAATGGACTGAATAAGTCTAAAAGTGGCCTGAATAATTCGGCTGCCACTATGCTAACCCTTTAAACTTTTAAACCTTGTTCCGCTTTCGGCAAATACAGAACTGGTTCCGTTGCTCTTCAGGACTTATAGAATTGGTATTTTTTAAGCTTTTGTCACCTAAAAGAATTTCTATTCTGGATATCTCAGAATTATTTATTGCCTGTTGTCAAATGATGAATGCAGCTAGAAAATTCTTTAACGAACAAGTGAATGGGTCAATTCCATTCAAGATCAAAAAACATTTAATTGATAATGGATTTGTTTTTATAATTTACTATTACTATTAATTATTTTTTTTTTATCAAGAGAATGACCTTAAAGAGGATCATTTGAGATGACATAACATAATACAATATTGTCCATATCACAAGAAACGAAATAAATTTCTTAAACTATACATTCATAGTTATGCGAACATCAAGCCGCCATAATACTTTTTTGTGACTATTGTGTTGTATATATATGACATTTTCATTAGTAATGACACACAGCACAAGATAACAAATTTTAATTACTCTCGTTGACTGCGGCATATAGAGCATGCGAAAAATATCATAATATCAAAAGAAAGACAATTTTTTTGTAAATAAAAAGTTAAAAACTGGTTTGTTGATTTATAATTTCTTTTTTTTTGAAATTCTTTGCATTCTAAGTTCTTAAGTTAACAGACAATCAATAATTTATATAATCAATTAATATATATAAGTGTAATATACTGGAATAGACAGATTAATCATAAAATAACAAAAATAGATTTCTTTAAATGATTAATTGATATCAATAGGATCACACATTTAAAGAAACAAAAGAAAAAACCTAAACTCACAGAGGTATAAAAAAATATCAATGAGCGGGAAGGGAATATTTCGTTTAAGGAAAAATATCGTGATGCTTAACTCATTCCCAGTAGCATACAAAAAAAAAACATATGAACAAATATACAAAAATTTACTTGGTATTTCTTCATACTCAAACATGGAATTTTTGGAAATTTGTTCATCAATGTCTTTCAACTACATCGTTTGAGGCAAAATGGGTACTACGGTTAGTGATAAGTTCCAGGTCTTTGGCCAAGAACCGTAACCCGGCAACATACAGATTACCTGAAAAAAAATATGAAACATGAGTTAATAAATGGTTAGCAGTTTGTAAAGAAAAAAAACATTAATTAAACATTAATTCTACCAAAAATTTTTTTTAACGTTTGTTAGACTGGTAGAATTTTTGATGTTTTGGTGGATTTTACAAACAAAAATTTCTTGTAGAAATAAACTTTGAAAAATTTTGTATAGAAATAGAACCTTTGATAAAATTTTAATATAAAATAAACAAACAAAAGTTCTATAAGAAACTAAAATTTTGACAAATAATATTCTATAGAAAAACAATTTGACAAAAATTTTCTATAGAAAATATAAATTTTTGACAAAAGAATTTCTATAGAAATAAAATTTTTGACAAAGAATCTATAGAAATACAAATTTTGACAAAATTTTCTATAGAACATTTTTTTGTTTGGTAGTTTTTTTTGTATAATTTTCTTCTAAATTTAGGTAAATTATTTTTGGCTCGAGTGGCAACCGTGATTAGGCAGCCATAGTTAGTTTCGCAACCTGCCAAAAGACACCTCTATCGTAAAGCTTGATATTTTTGAGGTTATACATATTCAGAACCTTTTTCACATACGAGCGCTATTGTGCGGTTTAAGCAGCAAACTTTCAAGCGAGTTCCTTCTAGCCAAAAAATTCGGAATTAAAAAAATAAATCGGACGAAAATGTTCACGATATTTTTCGTCGTATTATTATTTTAAAAAAAATTTACTTAACAACAGTGCATCGATGATACTTAATTCACACTTTGGGCGATTGAAGTCCGTCTAAATACACAGTGTTTATCGATACAAAGCACCCATGGTGCTATGATTAGCATGTTCCGCTTTGGCCATATCATCGGATATTCCAAATGGTGGTGGGCATTACGAGTGTTTCCAGGCTTCTCTAAGTGGTTTCACGGCAATGTGAACACCGTTCTGACATCGGCTATAAAGAGGTCCCTTGTCCATTGAGCTAATACATGGAATCGGGTAGCACTCAGCGATAAGAAAGAAATTAAAGAAACCATAAACTGCGGTATCGACACAATATCTGAATAGTCATAAGTTGAGTCTGAACATTATCGGGTCTGCCAACAATATCTATACCTAAACTTATCGGATGGTCGCAGTAACTCCACGTACGAATTTCGTAAGGGTCGTCCAAAATCAGTTGTTGATGTGGAAAGCAATTGATGCTGTGCACAAACTGATATTGCCAGATCGCCATGTGACCTATCGTACCGATTACGACAACCATAAGTATTAGTGGGACCGAAGCATGTTCAATCAATATTGCAGTGAATATTTTCGCCTCGGTCTAAAAAAAAAATTGTTCACGAATCGACTTCAAAAAAGTGCTCGTGTGTCGAATTGGTCGAAATGAAAAGTTTAAAGAAATCAGGATACGGTCGGCGGCTTGTCACTTGAGTGCCAATAATAATCTAATTCCTAAAACTTTTGAAGAAAAAATTTTACGTCAAAATTTACCAATGATTAAAAAATTTTTATTATTGTCATTTCAAAATTGTTGGCCAATATTTTGAAGTTTCTATAGAAAATTTTGTCAAAAGTTACCAGAATTGTCTACAGAAAAATTTTGTCAAAAATTGGTTTTCTATAAAAAAATGGTTGTCCAAATTTTCTTCTATGGAAAATTTTGTGCAATTTTTTTCTAGCAGAAAATTTTGTCAAAAAATTGTTTTCTGATAAAAAGATTTTGTTCAAAAATTTTCTTTCTATACGAAAATTTTTCAATCTGTTTTTTTCTAACAGAAATTTTGTCAAAAATTGTTTTTCGTACGAAAAAATTTTGCTCAAATTTTTTTCTATAGAAAATGTAATGTATTATTTCTTCTTTTATCTTACACCAAATTCCGACTGACGGACTTTTGCTAGAAGTTTAAAATTGAAATGTATAGAAATTTGACTAAGAATATGATACTCGAAAAGTGGGCGTTTAGTAGCAATTTCAATAATTTGATTGAAATCTTTAAAAGTAAAAAAATAATAATATTACATTTTGCGTTCCTACAATTTTCCATTGTCAAGTGCCCTGCAATCTTAGTGACTAATATTTTACAATAGACCCTAATTGAGAAAAGCTGTTAACTCTTTCAGATACAGCGTAGCAAGAATAAGGAAAAACAGAGCGCTTTAAACTTAATTTTGATACACAACAGTGAAAATAGTCACTAAAAGAGGTACCAAGTAGCTTCAAAATTCTGTTGCGTAGAAAACGATCCGGCAGCCATATGTTTTAGCCTTGCAGCTTCAATCACTTTAGTGGAATTTCGAGCTTGTGGGAAAACATAACATATGCTCCTGAACTTGTTAACTTAAATAACCCTCAACTGGAAAGAGTTTTGTGACCAATTCACGCGCGTTCCTTTAAGGCGCCCAAAATACCATTTCTTTCTTTCATATATTTACGTATGAGGGCTCTCCTGGCTTTGGTGGATTACCTACAACACAAAAAATTGAAGTCGTTCTTATGTTAATTTTGTATCAATTTCGATAACATTAACATACCAAGCACCTGACAGCCACTTGACCAAGCAGTGGTCACACAGACATAGCTGTGATCGATTTGGTTAATCTATAGGCCATAACTTGGGACACATATTATAAATTCCATATGCCACCACGAATACCACATTCACACCAAAATATCCCTTTGAGGTGACATCAGAAGCTACCAATTCCATTTCGCTGTAGGGTGAAACCCATTTCGGTCAATACCTTCTTGAATGGAGGAAAATTTCGATCTTTTGACGTAGATGTTGTCCTGATACACTTCAATCCGCCAAAATATAGAATTTATTTTATGGCAAACTTGAAAAGTAATTTTCTTCAAATATTATCACGTCTGGTCAATCATCTTGACCGGCTGGGATGCCAGGGATTAATGACAACAATAGCGCGGGGATAACAAGTCTTTTGGCTTCAAATGCATAAGGAACGTTGCAATTCTTGGTTGATAAACGTCCAGCCGTCTGCTTTCTTCTAGATATGTAATCGACTTGTCATACCATATTCAGCAAATTGTGCCGAATACAAAGGATATTGAAGGATTGGGACCGATAATAACCGGGCTTGCCACCGACTTTATCATCTGTTGCAATAATATTTAAATGTAATATTTTCGGTCAAAATATAGAAAATAGATGCCAAAATTAAAATGGAAACTTCTCAACAAGGGATAAAACACTCTTGAACCAGGAGAAGCACCGTGCATAAGGAAAACTTATGCAAACGCAAAGGTACTCCATCCACGAGCAGAAATAAAGTCATGCTACTGACGACCGAAATAACCTCTATTGTGCCGAGCCGAGTCTGTGTAAGAACCTACTGATCCAGATCCTTGGAGCTTTCCAATCCGGCCTTAGCACGGGCCTTAACACTCGGATAATTGGGATTTGAATCAATTCGGATCAAAGTCAAATTAAAAAGCTGTTTCGGAACAGAAATTAAGAAGGTTAGCAAACATTTGGTACTATATGTGAATTACAAAAAAATGTTGACAAAATTTCTAAATAGAAATAAGGTTCTGACAAAATTTCTATAGAAATAGAAATTTTTGAACAAAAAAAAATCTTTAGAAATGAAATTTTGAAGACAAAATTTTCTACCATAAAATAACTAAAGTAGTGTTAAAATATCCAAAGTTTGTACAAAATACAATTTATGTGTGTGTATATTTAGTCGGATGTTTTTATTCTCTTGACGGGACCCTCGCTACCTTGTGAATTGGAGTCCTCCGAGAATGGCATACTGCTTACAAAATCAGCACCCTGAGAATCACTGACCACGGAAAAACCTTCAAAATAAGAAATAAGATATTTGTAATTATATCAATAAAAAAAAATAAAATGTCATTTTGTTTTTTCTATAATAAAAATGTATAAAAACATCAAACATTTTGGGTAGAATAAGAGAATATTGGCGTGGAGCTCATTCGTCATGTCTTATTCACTCACAGGTATTGGAATCATCTGCTGTTAAGCCGTAACTTGAGGTCATTTGTGGTGGGGTGGGTGTTCCTTTTTGTATATTTTCCTTATCACTTTTGCTGAGACTGTTGTGTTTCTTTTTATCATTATTTGATATAGGAACCCATTTGAAAATCTTCATTGTAGTGTCATTGATTGTCACCCACTTCTTTTCCCAATGTCGTGGCTTGTCGACAGCTTGCATTACTCGTTTGATATCATCTTTTGCACGGCTGCGGGTTTCGGCTCTGACACTACGTGACATTATTCAAATCTCCAGTGGTTATTGAAAGTTTTAAATTATTCTTTTTATAAATGTTTTCGTGAGTATTGATTCCAAGCCGGGAAGAAATGTTGGTGGTAGTTTTTCTGTCAATTTTCTGTGTTTACGTTAGTGTTGTAGTACATCAGAATATTTATCGAATATTCAATACATAAAGTAACCAATTGCTTAGTGCACAATGGGATGATATTTTCGATTAAAAAAAACTATTTCCCTCAATTTTAGAATGTGAACCCCCCTAAAGGCCGGTTCGGTTTTGGAGTTGAAAATCACATCATTTTCGCGATAGCTTTTTCTGAAATAATCCAAAGTATACATGAAAGCAAACATATTCCTGTTAAAGGACAGTAAAGAGTTGGCATTATCGCGCAAAATTCACGATTACTTTTATATTTATTGTAAAAATAAACAAGCCTACAGGCCAATAGAAAATGGTTCCAAAAAATAACTACATATACCCTGCCAGCATTTCAAAGTTCCATTTC
>PGFW01050506.1:14194-27052 GCA_003123925.1 Haematobia irritans | reverse complement strand
ATCACAAAAGTTTGCCTAGAAATCTTCCCCACGTTGTGATAGTCGGTGTTTAATAACTTTTAATTTCAGACCATACATAGCACGCTGAGTAAAAAAAATATTCCGAAAAAAAATTACAACTACAGGCAAAAGAGATGAAAAGTTTCCCGGCCTGTTTGGTTTTAGTTTTAACCGCTTTGGGTAATTAAGAATTCATTTGTGCGTTGTAATGTGAACGAAGATAACAGCAAACATAAGGCACAATACGGATGCATATGCCTTAAGGCATTCATGGATGCACCGTTGCACAGTGGGATGAAACAAATGAAATGGGTATAAGAGACAGGAATAAAACTTTCCTTATATTATTAAGTTAAATTGATTTAAAATTATAATAAAACAAAAAATTAAAATTACTCGTATAACACAAGTAAAGAAGTAATATTGTTTTTAAATTAAATTTTAAATTTAATTTTAAACTAAAATTTAAAATAAAGTAAAAACTACACCCAAAGAAAAAATATTTTCCTCAAAAACGAAATTTTAGAAACACGAAATACCCAAGAGGAGAGATGCAGTATGAAAATAAAACATGCAACAAAAGAAGCCTTACAAAAGCAGGACTAGAAGAATAACAGAGAAATATTTTTTTTATCAATCCATTAGATTGCCCCAGTCAGTCGAGACATAAATTCTTTGAGTACTTAATTGAATAGCACCTGCTGGGAAAATAAACCAACAGTATAGCAACATGGCAGCAGTAACATAAAACTACAGATAAATGTGAGCGTATAAAACATAAACTAAACGAAGCTGACAAGTCGATAGACATACCAAAAATTCGATATATCGATACATGAAAAAACAACTCCGCAAAAAAACAATAAAACGTATAAGCAATAGAATCCTAGATATACCAGAAACAGTGGTGTGACTTTCAAAAGGACACACAATTAAATTTTATAGAGATAAAATTTTGACAAAATCTTCTATAGAAATAAAATTTTGCGAAAATTTTCTATAGAAATTAATTTTGAAAAATTTTCTATAGAAATACAATTTTGACAAAATTTTCTTTAGAAACACAATTTTTACAAAACTTCTATAGAAAAAAAATTTTGAAAAAAATTTTCTATAGAAATAAAATAAAATTTTAAAAGAAAAATTTTCTATAGAAATTAAAATTTTAAGAAAATTTTCTTATACATTTATGAGGAAAATTTTCTATAGAAATAAAATTTTTAACAAAATATTCTATAGAAATAAAATTTTGAAAAAATTTTCTATATAGAAAATACAATTTTGAGAAATATTTATTTAGAAAATAAAATTTTGAAAAAAAATTCTATAGAAATAAAATGTTGAGAAAAATTTTTTATAGAAATAAAATGTTTGACAAAATTTTCTATAGAAACATATTTTGAGAAATTTCTATGAAATAAATTTTGAGAAAATTTTCTATAGAAATAAAATTTTTGAGAAAATTTTCTATCGAAATAAAATTTTGAGAAATTTTTCTATAGAATAAAATTTTGAGAAAATTTTCTATTTTAGAAATAATTAAAATTCTGAACAAATGTTCTAATAAAATGAAAATCTTTTGACAAAATTTTCTTTAGAAATAAAATTTTGAAAAAAATTTCTATAGAAATAAAATTTTGAGAAAATTTTCTATAGAAATAAAATTTTGAAAAAATTTTCTATAGAAATAAAATTTTGACAAAATATTCTATAAAAATAAAATTTTGACACTATTTTCTATACAAACACAATTTTTACAAAATATTCTATAGAAATAAAATTTTTACACTATTTTCTATAGAAACACAATTTTTACAAAATATATACTATAGAAATAAAATTTTGAGAAAATTTTCTATAGAAATAAAATTTTGAGAAAATTTTCTATAGAAATAAAATTTTTACAAAATATTCTATAGAAATAAAATTTTGAAAAAAAATTTCTATAGAAATACAATTTTTACAAAATCGTCTATAGAAATAAAATTTTGAAAAGAATTTATATAGAAATAAAATTTTGAGAAAATATTCTATAGAAATAAAATTTTGAGAAAATTTTCTATAGAAATAAAATTTTGAGAAAATTTTCTATAGAAATAAAATTTTTACCAAATATTCTATAGAAATAAAATTTTGAAAAAATTTTCTATAGAAATACAATTTTGAAAAAATTTCTTTAGAAATAGAAATTTTGAAAAAATTTTTCTATAGAATATAAATTTTGAAAAAATTTTCTATAGAAATAAAATTTGAAAAATTTTTTTCTATAGAAATAAATTTGAGAAAATTTTCATAGAAATAAAATTTTTACAAAATATTCTATAAAAATAAAATTTTGAGAAAATATTCGTACAAATAAAATTTTGAAAAAATTTTCTATAGAAATAAAATTTTGACACTATTGTCTATAGAAACACAATTTTGACAAAATATTCTATAGATAAAATTTTGAGAAAATTTTCTTATAGAAATAAAATTTTGACAAAATTTTCTTTAGAAACACAATTTTTAAAAAAAACTTATATAAAATAAAATTTTGAAAAAATTTTCAATAGAAATAAAGTTTTGAGAAAATTATTCTTATAGAAATAAAATTTTTAAGAAAATTTTTCTTATAGAAATAAAAATTTTGAAAAATTTGCCTATAGTACTTAAAGTTTTGAGGCAAAATTTTTCGACTAGAAAATAAAAAATTTTTCAGAAAATTTTCTATGGAAAATAAATTTTTCAAAAAACTTCTTCTATAGAAAATGAAATTTTGAACACAATATTTTCTAATAGAAAAATAACATTTTTGAGAAAATTTTTTCTAAAGGTGATTCTTTTGAGGTAGGATTTTCATGCATTAGTATTTTGAGCAGATCACGTGGGATTTCAAAGTACATGGTGTCAAAGAGGGGAAAGATGCTCAGTATGCTTTACATCTTCATATGTAATAGACTTACTAACGAGCCACACGTTCGATTTTCATGAAAATGGGCGGCTAGAAAAGTTTGGCAGAAAATCCGCGTTTTTTATCGACAATTTTTGTTCAGGCGTATGAGGCTGCATTTCCTGGTTGAATGGCTAACGTAAATAAGCAAAATTGCCGCATTTGGAGTGAAAGAGCAAACCAGAAGCCGTTCAAGAAACTGCCATGCATCCGCGGGCGAAAAATGCACTGTTTGGTGTGGTTTGTACGGCCTGGTGGAATCATTGGAGGACGCGTAATTTTTTGCAAAGATGCTGTTGGACGCAACGTTAACGGTGAATGGGCGATCGCTAGAAGAAGAAATTCCGGGGCTATTCCGGCCGAAATGCCTCGTAGAAAAGAGTTGCCCAAAATTGGACTTTCCGAATTTGGACGCACACTAAGTACGCAGCGCGCGTAACATTTAAAATGAAATTATGCTTCAAAAAAGTTAATGTCGATTAGACCAATCTAAACGCTGCAAATAAAGAGCGCGAGAGATTTTGCAAAATTTTTTATGGCGTTTTTTTTATACCACCACCAAATAGAATGGTGACGGGGGTATAATAAGTTTGTCATTCCGTTTGTGAACGCATCGAAATATCCGATTTTCGACTATATAAAGTTATATATATGTCTTGATGTCAGGGAGAAATTCTAAGACGAAATATATACGATGTCCGTCTGTTCCTCTGTCTGTCTGTCTGTCTGTCCTTGTTGTGTAATTCAACGCTACAGACTTCAATAATGAAAGGCAATCGTGGCTGAAATTTTGCACAAGCTCGTCTTTTGTCTGCAGGCAAGGTCAAGTTCGAAGATGGGCTATATCGGTCCCAGGTTTGATATAGTTCCCCATATAACCGAATCCTCCCGATTTGGGGTCTTGGGGCTTATAGGAAAGTCGTAGTTTTTATCCAATTTTGTTCCTGAAATTTGAAAATCTGGAGTGTATTTTATGGCCCATAAAAAGAGAATGTGCCAAAAATGGTGAGTATCGGTCCACGTTTTGGTATAGCCCGCCAATATAGAGCCGATCTCGCGATTTTTACTTGCTTGGGCTTAAATTAGAAACGCCGCAGTTTTTTATTGCAAATTTACGCTGAAATTTGAAAATCTAAGGAGGTACTTGTAGGACCACAAATACGTGTGCCAAAAAATTGTGAAGTATGCGGTCGCATAATTTTGGTAATAAGGCCCCCATAATAGACCGATCTCCGCGATTTTTACTTCTTGGGCTGTATAGAAAACGCAAGTTTTTTATCAATTGTTTACCTGAAATTGGAAATCTAGAGGTATTGTAGGACCACAAATACGGTTGTGCGCAAAAATTGTGAAGTATCGTCCCTATTTTGGTATACGCCCCATATAGACCGATCGCTCCCCGATTTTACTTCTTGGGTTTTATAGAAACCGCAGTTTTTTATTCAAAATTTATCTAAATTTGGGAAATCTAGAAAGTATGTAGGACCACAAATATGTGTGCAAAAATTGTGGAGTATGGTCCGTATTTTGGGTGATAGCCCCATATAGACCGATGCTCGGCCGATTTTTTACTTCTTGGGCTTATAGAAACCGCAGTTTTTATTCAATGTTAACCTGAAATTTGGAGAATCTAGAGAGTAATTGTAACGGACCACAAACTAGCAGTGTGGCCAAAAATTGTGAGTATCGGTCCATAAATTTTGGGAGAGCCCGCCATATAGACCGATCTCCCGATTTGGGGTCTTGGCTTAAGAAATCCGTAGCTTTTATCCAATTTTGTCTGAAAATTGAAAATCTAGAAGGTATTTTAGGACGCATAAATGAGGTGTGCGCGAAATAGGTGAGTATCGATCCATATTTTGGTATAGCCCCAATAATTAGACGGCGATTTCCCAAATTTTAGTTACTTCTTGGGCTTCTAGAATCCGAAGTTTTTTAATCCTTTTTGCCCTGAAATGGAAATCTGAGACGTATTTTTCGGGTCAGCAGAAAGAGGTGTGCCAAAAATGGTGAGTATCGGTCCATAATTTTAGTATAGCCGCCCATAAGAACGATCTCCCTCGATTTAAACTGCGGGCTTGGGTTTCTAAGAAACGCGTAGTTTTTTTATCGGATATGCCTGAAATTGTAAAAATATTCTGGTATTTTAGGCTCACAAAACGTGTATCGGATTAAGTTTTTATTCGAGTCCATTTGGTAAAATGCTCCATATAGACCATGACTTACACTTCTTTGAGGGTGTAGAAGGCGCACTTATCATGAAAAAGATTGTTTGAAACTGCAATGTAAATTTCCAGATTTTACTTCTACAGATTTAAAGATTTCAAAATCAAAGACGTTATTTTATATTTTCTAGGGCACACTTTAACAAGAGATGTTAATGATTCCTCTAAAACCTCAAACAAAAAGTGGGTTCTTATAAATCCAGAATCTGATATAGTCCCCTCAATATGGGGGAGGTGAAAATCTTTTAAATTTATCTTCGGGTATGTCGTCCTCAGTCCT
The DNA here is from genome assembly GCA_003123925.1 of Haematobia irritans. NCBI lineage: Eukaryota > Metazoa > Arthropoda > Insecta > Diptera > Muscidae > Haematobia > Haematobia irritans. The sequence goes on along the minus strand of PGFW01050506.1, from coordinate 21,615 downwards.
CAAGCCTCCTGAAAAATTTCAAAGGAAACCTAATACTTTGTTCATGGCTGGGGGTATTTAAAGATTCGGCGCCGGGCCGAACTTACTGCTGTATAATACTTGTTTAAAAAAAAAAAGTTATCAAGCTCTTAACAAATCCAACGGCCTTTAATAAAAAAAAATTGAGAAATTTTTCAATAAAAATAAAAATTTGACAAAACTCTTTTCTAGAAGATAAACTTTTAAGCAACATTTTCTATAGAAATAAAAATTTGTGTATTGTTGGTTATTTTTCAAATCGTTTTGTTGTTTTTTGATTTCAGCTTAAAACCATGCATATTGACTAAACTAAACTGTGGTAATTCCGAAACAGATGTAGCATCCAAACCATCGTGCAGTCTAATAGAGCTTATTGCCCAAATAAATTTTGAACAAGCATACTTTCCTCTGTTTGGTTTAAGCTAGCACTTGTAGTTTAGTCAATGCATGGTTTTAAGCTGAAATCAAAAAACAACCAATAACGATTGAGATAAACGAAACAAATAACAAACATAAACGAAATGAAGATAGAGGAAGCAACGCTCACAAAACAAACCCAGCAAAACAGCATTCAATCTATGATTTGAAGTTTGGCAAAGGAAAAGAATAATGCTTTACAAATTTTGTTTAGGTAAGTAAGCGGACTATCAAACGCTTTTTTCGGAAGGTTCAAGTGTAGTTCACGTCTGGGTTGAGTGAATTTAAGCAAATCAATTATAATTGGTTGATTAGTTTTTGCTGGGCAAAGTAGAGGATGGCTGATTTGAGGAAAATGTGGTAATTCCGAAAACAGCTGTAGTCATCCCACTATGTCTTGCAGTCTATAGGGCTTTGCTCAAATAAATTTTGACAAAGCATACTTTTCCTGCTGTTGGTTTAAGCTACACTTGTAGTTTATTCAATGCATGGCTTTAAGCTGAAGATCAAAAGCAACAAATAAACCGGAAATGAAAATATTTTAACAAAAAATTTCTATAGAAATAAAATTTTGACAAAATTCTTCTTATAGAAATAAAATCTTCAAAAAATGTTCTAATAAGAAATAAAAATTTTACAAACCATTTCTAATAGAAATAAAAAATTTCAGAAAATTTTCTGTTTGAAATTAAAATTTTTCAAGAAATTTTTTAATAGAAGTACAATTTTGACAAAATGTCTATAGAAGGAAAAATGTTGAGCAAAAAATTTCTATAGAAAATAAAATTTTTGACAAAATTTTCTATAGAAATGGAAATTTTGACAAAATTGATGTAAGAAATCAAATTTTAAAGCAGAAACTTTCTATAAAGTTAAAGTTTCGAAAGTTTTCTAAAAGAATAAAAGATGATTCATGAGAAAAGAATTAACGGTCGTACAATATTTTCTATAGAAATAAAATTTGTAGCAAAATTTTTTCTATAGAAATAAATTTTTATCTATAGAAGTAAAATTTTTAACAAAAATTTTCCTAACGATTAAAAATTTTGAAGCAAAATTTTCTTAGAAAAAAATTATAACACAATTTCCTAGAGAAATAAAATTTTGGCCCATAAATTTTCGCCAAATTGAAAATAAAAATTTTGGCAACATTTTTAGGAAATAAAATGGTGACATAATTTATTTAAAAATTTTCTGAATAAGTAAAATAGTGTCTACTTTTAGTTTTACATAATTTATTGTCCAAAAGTTATTTATTTCTTATAGAAAATTTTGTAAAAATTTTATTTTCACCATAGAAAAAAAAAATAAAATCGCTTGAAAATTTTTTTCTACTAGAAATCTTCTCTGCGACCACTGTTTCACTGATAGTTAAGGCTACTGCCTCCCGAAATTTGTACACGGAGGATTTGTATCGATCGGCATTGCGGCATATGTACTTCATGGTATGAATGGCCATGCACACGTTCAACCACATAAAGTATGGTGTTAACGCATAAATTGAAGTGTGAAAAAAATTGGCCGACGAAATCATTAGGGGAAAAAAAAATCCTCCATTAAAACCAAAACTGAATGTGATAAAGCGGAAAAACGGAAAGTATCCGGATATGACGTTAGTTAGTAAAAACATGGTTATGTGGGTGATGATAGGCCTAGGTTAACAGATTTGTTGGGGATGGTGGAAAGCGGCATTGGACAGTGTTGTGAGTAAGTAGCTATCAATAAAGATGGGCAAGTGTAATACCAGCACGGCAATATTTGAATTTTGATGACCACTAACGATAAAAGTGTCCCCAAAAATTCATATATTGGTAATATTTTATGATAGGGTAAATAATGTTCATTAGATGTTTTTTCTATTTTCGATAAGGAAATCATAGGAAAATCTGGTAAATTAGGAATCTCATGGGTTTGTAGAGAAATAATATTAAATTGTCATTAATTTAACCAGCAAAAAGCAAATTAGATGGTTAATAGTTATGAATATTATTATGAGCGTCAGAGCAAATATAACTGCGAAAAATAAAATTTTTATAAAGATGTTCATTGATTTAAAATTTTCGGCTTGAAAGAGTAAAAGTAATTTTTGTGTGTACACAATGGACGAAATAGAACTAAGTCAGGCGCCTGAAATTTCGATCTGTTGGTGTCCTAAATAAAATATGTAAAAACCTTGGTGAGTGGGTAACATTTCCAGCTAGAAAAAAATATTTTCGGCTCAGGGAGAAATTAATATATATTTAAGCAAAAACGAAAATTCCTACCTTTAAAGCCAAGATATTTATAATAAGCCTTGCCAGCAAAATTGTCCCTAATATTTTCCTAAATATGCTTTAAATAATTGTTTTTTTTTTTTTAAAGAAAAACTTGTCTATAAATCCATTCCTCAGAAAAGAAAACTCTTCGATGCAGTGTACCATAGACTTAATTGACTCTGTCCCTTTTGGCCCCCGACAAATAAAAATCTCTTAGCTTGTAACTTGATAATATGAAATTACAAAGTGTAGCAAATTTAATGATTTGCCATGCAATTATTCTTCAAGTGCCAACTGTAATCTGTTTGAAAATAAATCAAGCTTTTATCAACTCGTAGTAATGGGAAATTATGGTAATAAAACCACACTGATCTTCCCTTTCAAAAGCATGTTCGATGGCTTCGTGAATGAAAGAACAAAAGACATGCCGCCTTGTAAAACGCCCTAGGAGAAAATTAAAACGAAAAGTTAGGCAAATTTCAATTTACATTTACAGGATCCAAGGAAATAACATTTATATTCAAAAGTTCAATTTCCATTGGCCAGTCTAGTCTAGCTGGACTATCCTATGGCATTCTCTTAAAATGGACCGATTATCCATTGTTCGTGGCATGCCAATTCATGTCAGCATCAACAGAACACTTTCATGTCAATAAATCTTCAAGTTTGATTGTCTCATCACAAAAGTTTGCCTAGAAATTCCCCACGTTTGTGGATAGTCGGTGTTTTAATAAGCTTTAATTTCAGACCATACATAGCACGCTGAGTAATAAAAAAATATTCCGAAAAAAAATTACAACTACAGCAAAAGCAGATGAAACAGTTTCCCGCCTGTTTGGATGTTTAGTTTTAAACCAGCTTTGGGTAATTAAGAAATTCATTGTGCGTTGTAATGTGAACGAAGATAACAGCAAACTAAGGCACAATCGGATGCATATGCCTTAGGCATTCATGGATGCACCGTTGCACAGTGGGATGAAAACAAATGAAATGGGAGGAATAAAAACTTTCGCTTATATTATTAGTTAATTGATTTAAAATTATAATAAAACAAAAAAATAAATTACTCGTATAACACAAGTAAAGAAAGTAATATTGTTTTTAAATTAAATTTAAATTAATTTAAATAATTTAAAACTATACACAAAAATAAAATTTAAATTTTAGAAATTTTTGATAAATTATTGTTCTATAAGCATACTAAAAATTTATGCACAAAAATTTCATGATAGAAATAACATTTTGAAAAATCAATTTCTTAATAGAAATAAAATTTTGACAAAATTTGATCGGAAATAAAACTTTGACAAAATTATTCTATAGTAATAAAATGTTGACGAAAATTTTCTATAGAAATTAATCTTGACAAAATTTTTCTATAGAAATAAATTTTAACATTTTCTATAGAAATAAAATTTTACAAAATTTTTTATAATCTAAAATTTTAAAAAATTTTAAAAAAAATCTAAAATTTTTACAAAATTTTGAACAAAATTTTCTGATAGAAATAAAATTTTGACAAAATTTTCATAAGAATAAAATTTTGACAAAAATTTCTATAGAAATAAAATTTTGACAAAATTTCTACAAAATAAATTATTGAACAAATTTTCTAAGAAATAAACTTTTGACAAATTTTCTACGAAAATAAATTTGACAAAAATTATCTTATAGAAATAAAATTTTGAACAAAAATTATCTATTAGAAATAAAATTTTGACAAATTTTCTATAGAATAATAAAATTTGAAAAATTTTCAGCAAATTATTCTGAATAATTTGTCTATTTAAACTAATAATTTGACTAATTTTTATAGACTTTAAAATTTCAAATCATAAAATAAAATAAATTTTGAACAATATCTATGAATAATGACAATTTTCTATAATGAAAGAAAATATTTTGACAAAATTTCCCATAAAAACTAAAAATTTTGGACAAAATTTTCTACAGAAATAGAAATTTGGACAAAATTTTCTGTAAGATCTAAAATTTTTAAACAAAAAATTTCTATAAAAGAATACAATTTTTTCAAAATTATGGAAGCATTTTCTTAGAAAAGAAATTTTCACAAATTTTTCTATAAAACTTAACTAAAATTTTGACAAAATTTTTTCTATAGAAATAAAATTTTTTGCAAAAAAATTTTCTAATAGAAATAAAATTTTGAAAACATTTTCTATAGATATAAATTTTTCCACAAAATTTTCTATAAGAAATAAAATTTTGACAAATTTTGAAAAAAAATTTCCTATAGATCATAAAATTTTAACAAAATTTCTATAAAAAAAAAATCAAATTTTACAAAATTATGAAAGCATTTTTCTATAGAAGTAAAATTTTGAAACAAAATTATCTATATAAATAAAATTTTAAAACAAAAAATTATGCAAGAATAAAATCTTGACAAAATTTTCTGGCAGAAATAAAATTTTGACACAAATTTTGTAAATAGATCTAAAATTTTAAACAGAAACTTTTGCTAAAGAAAAACATAAAATTTTTAGCAAAAATTATGAAACATTTTCTATAGAAAGTAAAATTTTGACAAAATATCTATAGAAATAAAATTTTGAACAAAATTTTCTAATAGAAAAATAAAATTTTGAACAAAATTTTCTATAGAAATACAATTTTGACAAAAATTTAACTAATAGAAATAAAATTTTTGACAAAAATGTTCTACAAAAAGGAATAAACTTTTGATAACATTTTCAACAGAAATACAAATTTTTGACAAAAATTTTAGTCAAAAATTTTCTACAGATAATAAAATTTTGACAAAAATTATTCTATAAATAATAAATTTTGACAAAATTTTTTTATAGAATAAACATGTTCACAAAAATTTTCTATAGAAAATAAATAATTTATGACAAAATATTCTACAACATAAATATTGAACAAACATTTTTTAAACAGAAATAAAAATTTTGACAAAAATGTTCTCAGAAATAAAATATTGCAAAATTTTCAACAGATAAAATTTTGACAAAATTTTCTATAGAAAATAAATTTGACAAGTTTTTGACAAAATTTTCCTATAAAACTAAAATTTTGAGAAAAATTGTCTATAGAAAGTAAAAATTTTGAAAATAAAACTTTCTATAGAAGTAAAATTTTGACAAAAATTATCTATAGAAAATAGAAATTTTGACAAAATTTTCTAAATAAATTGTAATTATTTATAAATTTGTATTTAAACTCAATTTCTATAAAAATAAAATTTTGGAACAAATTTTCTAAATAGAAATAATATTTCGATCAAATTTTTCTACAGAAATAAAATTTTGACAAAATTCGATCAGAAATAAAATTTGTTTCGATAAAGAAATTTTCTATATGAAATAAATTTTGACAAAATTTTCTATAGAAATAAAATTTTAAAGCAAAATTTTCTATAGAAATAAAATTTTGGCAAAATTTCTATAGAAATAAATTTGACAAAAATTTTCTATAGAAATAAAAAATTTACAAAGTTCTTTATAGAAATAAAAATTTTGACAAATTTTCTACATAGAAATAAAATTTTAACAAAATTTATAAAAATAAAATTTTGAAAATTTCTTATGAAATGTAATGTTTGACAAATTTTCTAAATAAAAATTTTGACAAAAATTTTCTATGAAAATAAATTTTGGCCAAAATTTTCTATGGAAATAAAATTTTGACAAATTTTCTATAGAAATAAAATTTTGACAAATTTTCTAAAATAAATTTCGAATTATTTGTTTATAAGTATTTGTATTTAAACTTAAATTTCTATAAAAATAAAAATTTTGACAAAAATTCTTCTATATAAATGAAATCTGTGAAGCCAAAATTTCTATAGAAATTAAATCTTTGATAAAATATTTTTCTATACAAATAAAGATTTTTTAACAAAATTTTTCTATAAGAAATAGAAATTTTACAAAAATTTTTCTATAACACATGAAAAAAAGCATACTCGGTTCCAAATAGATTTTGTCTTACTTTAAAAAATTTGTATTGATCCCGAAGCCAAAGAAGCCGGAGAATACAAGTAAAGATAGCTTTTAAGATCACAATTCTCTTTAAAAATTCAGGTTTTTGTACTTGCTTTCTTAGGGAAGCAAAATTTAATTTTTCGGCTTTCTCAGCTTTATTCTTCATATGCCTGTCAAAGTCCTTTAAAAAAAAACGAGTTAACGGGGCAACTTTATTTTCCAAATTAAGGCTTCGACTTCCAGTAGAAATTATACTATGTTTGAAGTAAAAAACGTCTTAAAATAAAGTTTTGGAAAAACATGTCCTATATTTGAAGAGTTTTTCTGCCTTGTAAATCAATATGGCAAAAAAGACGAACCCCAAAAATTTAAAGACAATATTCATTAAATTTAAAGAAATTTTTTCCTGAAATTGTTAAAGTCAAGTTGAACTTTAGCCATAATTTTTTTTCTTTCATGTTTATGATACCACCCCATTTTTAAACTTACTTCAATTGAAAAGTTTATCGACTTTTGGAGAAGGAAAAATAACTTTATTTTTAAGAGAAATGCGATCTTTTATGCTAGCAGAAATTTGTATTCGTTATTTTTTAAAAGGACATTGAAACTTTGACCTCAACGAACAATATTTTTTTTCAAGTGTAGAAGTAAAGATTTTGACAAAATTTTATAAGTAATAAATTTTGACATTTAAGGGTAACTTTCACTTGTTATAAGTTTTGTACTTTCATGCCCAACTGTGAAACCCTGAGGAACAAAGTTG
>PGFW01050504.1:1616-20884 GCA_003123925.1 Haematobia irritans | reverse complement strand
AGCCAAAAAGCCGGAACACTGTTCAGCACCAGAGCACGGCAATCTGTTTCGTGGCTCACGCAAGGCATAATTTTTTGGGTACGTTAGTTAAATGAACTAAAAAACGCGAAAATTTGATACACAAATAAAGCTTATTTTTGTGATATCGGCGTGATGTCAGTGGTTGTAATACCGATAAAAAAACACTGCGTTTCATATTTCGACTTGGATAAAAATGGTTGCGCGTAAGCGCTCAAGATGTCAAATGGACCGTTAAAAACCATATTCAGCATAATACTTTGCGAATTTGAAATGTCACTAGTTTTTAAATATCAGTTAAATCGGATAAAAATTTCTGTTTTTATGTACTCAAGAAGACAAAGATCGGTCTATATGAGGGGTTTAGAAGAATGTGGACTGCTAATATCAACCATTGGCTGCAAGACAAAATTGCGATTAAATTTTAATGATGTCCAATATCAAACAAATGGGATAACATTTTCTACGTCTCGATGAACAAGGAAGAACGGCTTATATGGGGGATATATCAAAACACGCTGTAGACTCATTTTTGAAGGTTGTAGCGCGGTTACATCAGTCAGACAGCTGACCGTGAAGCAATATGAGAAAGGATATCCTAAAAAGCAATGAAAATGTTTCTTTTGAGTCCGGAAGTGGTGTAAAACTGGCTCAACTGAAATTATCTTTCTACGCATTCGAAGCATTGATTTCGAACTTGATTTAACAAAAAAAAAAAAAAAAAAACAAGTATATACGGCCGTAAATTCGGCCAAGCCGAATCTTATGTACCCTCCACCATGGATTGCGTAGAAACTTCTACGAAAGACTGTCATCGACAATCGAATTACTTGGGTTGTGGTATCTTAACACTTCTTAACATCGTTTTCTAAATTGTGAGTTAGTCCATACGTGGTATATATAAGACAAAAAAGTTATGTATAGGTAATTCTACAAATAATTACGAATCGTCATGGATTTTTGCACGGTGCGTAGAGAGCCCTCGATTTATCTGAGGGCTATATATAACTATAGACCGATATGGACTTAGTTAGGCATGGTTGTTAACGGCCATATACTATCACAATGTACCAAATTTCAACTGACTGATTATGGACTGATATGGACCACTTTTGGTATGGTTGACAAATATCATATACTACCCACCCACGTACGCAAATTTCAACCAGATTCGGATGAATTTTGCACTGCGGAGGTCAAATCTGGGGGTCCTGTGTTTATATGGGGGATATGGATATGTACTCGGAATGAAATATGCTCCTCCAAGAGGCTTCTAAACAAAATCTCGTGATCGGTTTCTATGGGGCTATATATGATTATGGACTGATATTGAACCACTTTTAGCATGGTTGTTAAATATCGTATACTACCACCACATACCAAAAATTTCAACCGCAGATCGGATGAATTTTGCTTCTGCCAAAAGGCACCAAGAGGTCAAATCTGGGGATCGTTTTATATGGGGGCTAATATAATTATAATAATGGACTGATATGAACCAAATTCGCTTATGGGTTGTTGTGGAATAACCAAATATACTAACATCCAAACGTACTCGAAGTTTCAACCGAATCGGAATGAATTTTGCTCTTCAAAGGGGTTCCGGAGATCACATCTGCGGATCACTTTAATATGGGCCTAATATATTAATTAATTGAACCGATTTCGACCAAGTTTTTGCATGGGTGTTTGAGGTCATATTATTAACACCACGTACCGAAATTTCCAACTGAATCTATATGTAATTTATGGACGCGATGTGGACCAATCGGATGAAATTTGCTTCTCTTAGAGCAATCGCAAGCCCAAATTTGGGGGTCAATAACAACTACTGGTGGGCCGCCAGTTTTCAAAGTCGGGATAGCTTCTTTCGTTCGGAAGTTAGGCGTGATTTCAAACAGACGCGACGGATCGGACGAAGGAACGGAACATGCTCAGGTCGACTTCAACAGAAATTTCACCAACGAACCCCCATAATATAATATACTTATGGGGTCTTAGAGACAAATATTTTCGATGTGTTACAAACGGCAATGTACAAAGTTAAATATACCCCCCATCCTAATGGTGGAGGGTATAAAAAAAGGTTGAATATGTCAAATGGAATGTTTGTCGGCAATGAAAATGTAACTATGACATTCAAAGGCCTAACATTCTAATTACTTCTCGAGATGTTGCTTATACTATTATGAATACAAAATTAAGGAACAAGATTCAATAGCTCACCAATTGACAAAATTTTGCTAATCAAATATTTTTTTCGAAAGCATTGTTTTTTGTATGTTGTACATCGTTTTTATTAACCGTCCACCATAGGATTGGGGTATATTAACTGTTGTCAATTCCGTTGTAACACAATCGAAAAATTGCTGGCTAAGACCCCATAAGTATATATATTCGGTCGTGGTGAAATTCTGAGTCGATCTAACTAATGGCCGTCGCTTCCCGTGGCGTCTTGTTTTGATAACCACAGTGGTGAACTTCCTCTCTTATCAACTGAGTGATGCGCCCGATTCCATTGTTAAGGCTCCAAATGACAAAGGGACCGTCCTTTTTATCAGCCCGAGTCGCGAAAACGGCGTTCCACATAGCAGTGAAACCACCTTAGAGAAGTTTTGAAATCCCAGAAATGTCACCAGGCTATTACTGAGATGGGATAAGTCCCACCGCTGTAAAAAATTTTGGGTGTTCGGTCTCGAAGCAGGAATCGAAGCCCACGAAACTTGTGTAAATGCAAGGCGGCAATGCTAACCATTGCAAACCACGGTTGGCTCTCCTCTAACCAACCATGCAAAAAAATTGGTCCATATCGTTACAATAATCATATATAGCCTGCTATATAAAACCGATTCCTCCCCCGATTTGGATTGCGAGCCTCTAAGAGAAAGCAAATTTCATACCGATCCGGAATGAAATGTTGTACATGTGTAATGTATAATTGTCTTACTAATAACTATACAAAAAATTGGTCCCATATCGGTCCATAATTATATGTAGCCCCATATAAAAACGATCCCCAGATTTGACGCTCTGGAGCCCTTTGAAGAGCAAAATTACACGCCGATCCGGTTTGAAATTTGGTACCGTAGTGTTAGTTATCGGTCTGTTAACAACCATATACAGAATTGATCCATGATCGTTTTCAACCAATTATATGTATGCCCTCCAATTTAAATCGATAATCCAGATTTTGACCTCTGGAGGCCCCTTGGAAAGAGCAAAATTCACCGCCGATCCCGGTTGAAAATTTGGTAACGTGGTGAATTTGGTACGTTGCGCTAGTATATGGCCGCTAAACAACCATGCAAAAATTGGTCCATTATCGGTCTATAGTTTATATAAACGTCGATGCCCTCAAAATAATCTGCCCAAAAATTTTTATGTTCTATAGAAAAATTTTGTCAAAAAGTTTTTTACTATATGAAAATTTTTTTTTTTGTCAAATAATGTATTAGCTATAACAAAAATTTTGTCAAACATTTTATTTCTATAGAAAATTTTGCCAAAAAATTTATTTCGTAAAAAAAAAATGTTTTTCTAAGCTTTTATTAACTCATATCAAAATTTGTCAAGAATTTTATATCTAATAGAAAATTTTGTCAACAGTCAGAATTATATACGTATTTAAATCGTCGTTTTAAGGATACTTGTCCATCGCAAGTGTTACGCGCAACCGCCAAGTAATTTCGATTGTGGATGACAGTCTTTAGTACAGATTTCTATGCAATGCCACGGTGGAAAGAGGTACATAAGATTCGGCCGGACCGAACTTACGGCCGTATATACTTGTTATTTTCGGCATTTGTTTTTGCATAAGTATAACTTTTTTTCCCATTAAAAAATCAATAAAAACTTTAATAATTCTCGTAAAAAAAAAAAAAAAAATTTGTCTCAATAGAACTCACATTGGAAGTGAAAGTAAAGTCAAAACGGCATACACATCAAAAAAAAAAGTGAACTCTCTATTTCACTAAAATCCAATTCACACGCATTTTTCTATATCCACGACACACTTAATTATTGGAGCAAAGTTTCACTTTACTGTCTAAATAATTTTTTGGGTACGTTAGTTAAAATGAACTAAAAAGACCGGAAAAATTATACATAATGAAGTAAAAAAGTTTTACAATAAATTCGTAGCTTCTGCGACAAAATATGTTGCATTATTCTTTAAAATTTGTAATTTAGCTACAAACAGCGTCCGTCATGAAAGCTTCGTATGTCAACTAAGAACATTCTTGCAATTTTGAACTGCCAATTTTCCTTCAAAACTAACAAATTTTCTTTAAAAAGTGAAAAAAGTTATTTATGTCGTAATAAATTTTCTTGAAATTTGTCAGAAAAATATTTACTATTTTTGTGATATCAGCGTGATGCCAGCGCTTTGTAATACTGTTTAGTTAAAAAATTTCCTAAAAAAACTAATTCAAGAAATTTTCCTAAAATTAATCAAGTTTTCTTCGCTGGTGGTTTCACTGTTTTTTCAGTGTAGGTTCAGAATCCCAACGGGCATGAAAATTTTTAATTTTACTTTCATTAATTTTTTTACTTTTGTTTATTTATTTTCTATTCTATCTTGCGAAAAATTATTGTCCAAAACCGCTAAAAGATTCAACTTAAAGTGAAACTAACTTTTGTAAGTCTTTCTTTGTCTTGTCCAAAGGAATTGCCATGCGGAACTGCAAAAAAATCCATGGAGGAATCCGCTGATATAAAGAATATTCTTTATTTTTTAACTACAACACGAAGTTCTTTCAATCCAATTGTTATAAGTGGTTTAATATTTTTAATGTTAATATTACTTTTTATTTGGTTTCAAATGGATTAAAAACAGAGTAAGAAATTAAGATTTTTTAATAAAATTATTTAAAAATTTTTTGTTGAAAAAAAGCTAAAACCATTCTAGAAAAATGGCGTAATTTTTGAAAAATATTTGAGATCAAATGTTTCAGACAAGCTTTAAAAAATGCATTAAAAATCATTAAAAATAAACAAGTAATGTAAAGTAGAAAGTGGGCGGGGCCTACCTATATCATACCTCCTTAAAACACCCTCTGAATTAGTAAAGAAAGAAAAAAAAAAGAAACATAAAGCATTTGTGGAGTATCAAATTGGTATAGGTTTTTGGGAAGAACATAAAGGTGGGTACCAGCAGTGTTTTTTGTGGGTGTCTTGGTCAACAATCTTGGAGCAGACATGTCTTAATATGGGAGCTATAGATTTATTCTTGCACGCAGAAAAGAGTTAGTATGCCACTAATATTGAGTCCATTATTAAAATATAAGAGGAATCGGTCAATTAGTTTGTGGGTAATAATCAAATTTTCTGCAAAATAGGGCAAATATAAATTTATGTCAAGAGATACAAAGTCTAATATATCATCACAGTATACACTAAAATTATAATTGATAACATTTAATAAATAATATTATGCCTATAATATGACAAATCGAGCGATTGCAATATATATGGGACCTAATATTCTTAGAATCTGAAAACCAAATTTGTAAATAATATTTTGCAGGTATGATTGATAATCAACAGAAGGTCCACTTTGGTAAATTTTTGAGTAACGATGACAGTTAATTAAATGAGGCCCGCGTATGGTCAAGAAATAAGGTTATTAGGCAAATTTTTTCAAAAATCGGGCGATACATATTTATGGGAGATATATCTAAATTTTGAACCGGATTTCGATGAAATTTTTGAACATAAACAGTAAGTGATATAGAAGATTACATTTAGGCCAACCATTGGTTAGCGATCGGTTGATAAAATAATGGTTTTATTAGCGGCCCAAAATTTGCCCAAAAGATCGGGCGATACAAATATAACATGGGAGCTATATCTAAATCTGAAACCGATTTCGATGAAATTTCGCATATACAGTTAGAGCTATAAGAACGATTACATTTAAACCAACCTTGAGTAGCGATCGGTTGTTAAAATAAGGGTTTTACGGCCAAATTTTGACCAATTCAAAGGCGATTACATACATATTTGGGAGCTATATCTAAATCTGAAATCCGATTGTATGAAATTTTGCAGACTTAAAGGGTGAATTGAAAAAGTTTACTGTTGTGGGCAAAATTTGATTGACATCGTTTGGTAAAAAAGCGCGAACGTGACTCCATTTGTCGATATCGGGCCGATAATAATATATGGGAGCATAATCTAGAAATTTGATCCGATTTCTTCCAAAATTCAATAGCGTTCGTCCTTGTGCCCGAAAAAACACCTCTGTACCATGTACCCAAATTTCATCCAAATCGGTTAATAATTGCGAACGGAATCCTGTGAACACCACAAATACATGGACAGACGGACGGGAACGGACACAAGGCGCATAAGATCGAACTCAAGAGGTGATTCTGAGTCGATCGGTATATATTTTTATGGGGTTTAATCAATATTTCCTGGTAAGCACATTTTTGGCCGAATCAAACTTATTATACCCTGACAACTATGTGGTTTTAGGTATAATTAAGTAAAAATTATTTATATTGGCAAATATCACATTTTTTTAATTCACACGCCCAAAACAATGAATTCGGATCACATCCGTTAATTTTGACTTAAATTTGACTTTTTATTCTTTATATAAAAATCTATTTTCTGAAATTAACAGGCATAGTGAGTGTATTTTTTTTAGAATATAGAAAATATTCATAGTAATTTTAATTTTTCAATTTTAATGTATATAAGGAATGGCAATTTAAAACAAACGCATTGTAAGAAAGTTTAAGAGAAGCCGGCATAATTGAAAATTTCTATGTTTTGAAAATTTATATGTTTCCGTTTAAGCCTAACCCTTTTACCACGTTCTTTAAACTGCCAACCAACGATGGATGAGTTGACTGACGTAATTGATGGTTAAAAACAAACAGAATGACCAGCGTTCTGTTTGAGTTTTTCATTTTGTGTTACATTACAACCTCTATCAGGGCAGCTTTCGCAACTCATCAAAAAATCCCACGCAAAAGAATGATGGACCACGAAACCGATAGGATTTCTGTTTGTCTCTTGACAAATGACAATGGCTAATGCGCCGAAGTAGTATCGAAAATTAAAATGCAGGTTAATGTCTTAACGAACTCAGCCATATCAAATATTTGAAACCAAAACAATAAAACCAACTCAGCAAACGGAGTGACAAACAAATCAAACATTGGATTTTGATGGCAGCAGTCTTTCTGAATTGCAATGGGCCTGGGACCGATTTGGGAATCTATAGTTGGAGGAGTATCCTCCAACTTGTGTGTGGATACTTTAATATGGATGACGACCTTTTTTATTATTCAAATGTGGAAAAAATAGAACAAGGGAAAAGGGACTAAAATAAATCACAACTCATGCCAATACCGCCAGCAAGAGAGTGAGAGAGGGATACGACTTCAAAAAGAGCGGAAGTGAATCGTATATTAATATGCGCAATGAATGCATGAAAAGATGGATTGGAGTTTGCAATAGTAATTTCTGAATGTGTTGACTGTTTGTTATTTGTGTTTTAGAATTGAAATCTATCTTCTGGTAGAGTGTACTGCATCAAAATAATATAACTGCGTTACGCCAATGATGTATTCAAGAGCAGCTGTCCATCTTTTTTAAAAATTCTAAGGTGGGTTACGAATTCGTTAAGATGCTCACATCTATTATGTGGGCAACTCAACATTACTCATTAAGAGATGACAAATGTGTGATTTAAGCCAACACACACGAATTATTTGCCAACAGTTAAATAACAAAATTCTTCATGACATATTCAATGTTTACAACGCAAAACACTCAAACCAAAACATACTAACCACTATGTGTTAATTCTCGAAACAGAACAGAAATTCACTTCTAACAGTATATTGATATCAGGGTGTTATATATTACAGCAAGAGGTTATTTGGGATGCTGAATCCAAATCTGCACTTGGTTTACCAAATAATAAATTAATACAAATATATTACAGCAGTAATGTTCGGCCGGCCCTAATTCTTAAATGCCAAACGCACCATGAATTTACATATAATAGTTTCCGCCGCAGAAAACTCTTAGTCGTATGCGGGTTACGTGGATAAATAAAAGGGTGATAACGGTCAAAATTTGGTCAATATAAAACTCTGACGTATTTCTTTCAATTTTGCATTTAAAAAACCTGGAACGAACCCTCCATTTTGAAGGTGTGTAGTGTAGAATGTTGCTCCTATTTTGATTTTTGGAATTCACTCTCAGTTGTCAAAATGCCGTCCAAGCAAAGAAAGAGCAAGCGTATCAAATTTTGGCTCGCGCATCGCGAAAATCCGAGCCACTCCCAACACGCAAGCGGCAAAAAATCGCTAAAAGTTGCCAAAATCAACCGTTACAAAATGTAATTAAAGTATTTGGGAACGTTTGTCGACAGCAGGAAGTCTGGAAATCGGTTTGGGAAATCGAAAAACGCGGAAGTCGCTGAAGACGACAAAGAGAGTTGCCGTCGTAGTTTCAAAGCCGAAAACACCTAAGCCCCTCTCTCTCCGAGATGCCGCAAATAAGCTGGGTAGTATCGTCCCTACAACCGCTGCATCGAAGCCAAAAAACGAGGCCGGACTAAATGCGACTTACAAGAAGGTAGTGAAACTCCAAAATCGCGAGATAAACAAAAATACGAACGGCAAAGGCAGATCCCGCAGGAGGCTTGTACACGAACGATGCTGACGAGGTTTGACTGCGTGGTAATGGACGACGAAAACCTACGTCAAAGCCGACTACAAGGCACCTTCCGGAGCAGGAGTTTTATACGGCAAAAGGAAGGGGGAAAGGTTAAGCAGATATTTTTCAAGCAGCATAAAAACTGTCAAAAGTTCGCCAAAGAAATATCTGGTTGGCAAGCCATCTGTACGCTGTGGCTTTGAAAAGCAGGCATTTTCATAGCTTCGCGGGACTGTCAACCAAAAATTTACGGGAGAAGAGTGTTTTGATAAAACGTCTGCTGCCTTTCCTGAAGAAACACGGTTGTTCGCGTAAACTGTTTTGGCCGGATTTTGGCAAATCTGGCCATTACGGTAAATAAGGCATGGAGTGGTACGTCCGCCAACTAACGTGTCAAAGGTGGTTTCCGCAAGGACAAGAATAACCCTCCCAACTACGCCAGAGCTCCGCCCAATTGAGAAATACTGGCTATTGTCAAGCGGAAACCTAAAAGAAGACCAAAAAAACTGCTATAGGACGAGCAGCAGTCAAGGCAAACTGCTTTCTGCGGCGAAAGAAGGTGGACAAGGTGGCTTGTACAAAATCTGATCGCAGGTGTAAAGGCGTGAAGGCCCGAGGGCAATTCGGATTTGGAAAAGCGAAGTCTAACTGAATATTTTTCCCTTAATTTTATACTAATTGAACCTTGAAAAAAGAAATTTATTTGATTTTTTTATATAAAAGATTTCACCGGATTTACACGCGTTTTCCCTTGACCAAATTTTGGACGCGTATCACCCCTTTATTATAGAATTTTCTGGGGATTTGAATGACAGGTTTAATTCAACCCAAGCAGATCAGTTTAACCAAGTACTCTTCCGAAGAGAAATTTAAAGATTCAACCTAGCGATGAAATAGATCAGATTCTGGATTTATAAGAAACATTTTTTGGTTGCAGTTTTTGGGGAATGCATAAACATCTTGTGTAAGTGTGTAAGAAAAAAATCGAAAATCTGAAGACTTTTACCCCCATTATTAAAATAATTACGAGAAGTAAAAATTCTGTAAATCTGTATAAGTTTTCAAGCAATTTTTATGAATCAGTGTGCCTCTATACGCCTCAGGAAATGAAATCAGGTCTAATATGGCCATTATATTCTACAAATTTCAGCAAATCGGATAAAAACTATGGTTTCTAGAAAGTCCCAAGAAGTGAGATTCTGGCAGATCGGTCCTATATGGGGCTATACCAAAGCATGGACCGATGCACTCCATTTTGTTTCTAAAAACCTATTTTATGGTCCTCTAGATTTTTCAAAAATTGCATGCAAATTGGATAAAAACTACGATGCTCAAGAAGTAAATCGGGAGAAATCGGTATATATTGGGCTATAGCAAACAATATACCGATGCAACACCATATTCGGTGTGTATACCTTTCAGATTTTCAATTACACACTGAAAAAAAATATTGTCGTGAGTCAAAGATTTTACGTCTTTAAAATAAGCGAATACAAATTTTGCTTACGCATAGAAGACGGCAATTTCTTTAAAATAAAGTTATTTTTCCTTGGTCCAAAAGTCGATAAACCTTTTTCATATGAAGTCGTATTCGTCCTATATAAAATTAAGCGATTTGACTTAAAAATGGTATCTAACAGAAAAGAAAAAAATTTATAAGCTAAGGTCCAACTTGACTTTTAATCATTCAGAAAAAATCTTTAAATTTAATGAAAATTGTCTTTAAATTTGTTGTCTTTTTGCATCTTGACTAGCAAAGAAAAAACGTTCAAATAATTAGGAGCATGTTTTTTCGCAAACTTTATTTTAAAGAAGTTTTTTACTTCCAAACATAGCAATAATTTCTAACTGGAAAGTCGAGTCTTAATTTGGAAAATAAAGTTGCCGTTAACATCGTTTTTAAAAGACTTTGATAGCAATAATGAGAAAAAAAAGCTGCGAAAGCGAAATTAAAAAATTTTGCGTTCCTAAGAAAGAAGTACACCAAAAACCTAAATTTAAAAAAAGAGAATTGTGTCCTTAAAAGAATCCTTACTTGTAATTCTCCGTTTCTTTGGCTCGGAATAATACCAAATTTTTTACGTAAAGAGCCAAAATCTTTGAAACGCGAGTATACTTTTTTTTCAGTGCAGGGAAATTGGATAGAAACAATGGTTTCTAGAAGCCTCCAAGAAGAAAAATCGGGAAGAGAGAGGGCTATACTAAAAAATGGACCGTAGGTCATAAATAGGCCTATAGATTTCAAATTTCAGGCAAATCGGATGATTAGAAGCCCAAAAGAAGTAAAATCGAAGCTCGAATACTATGTGGGGGCCTAATAACCAAAACAAATGAACGCGATACCACCCCATTTTTCCGGGCACACGAGTTGAGGCAATAAAATACGTCTAGATTTAAATTTCAGGCTAATCGATACGAAAATACAGTTACTGGAAGCCCATAGAACTGAACCTCCGGGCCGAATCGTCTATATGGGGACTATACCGAAAACATGGAACCGATAACACCCTCATTTTCGACACGCCTTATTTGTTGGTCCCCAAATAACATAGATTTCAATTTTCAGTCAAATAGGATTACAAACACGGTTTCTAAGAAACCAAGAAAGTTAAAATCGGAGAGATCGGTTCTATGTGGGGCTGAATACCAAATCATTGACCGATACTCACCAATTTTCGACAGCCACCTATTTGTGGTTGCCGCAGCAAATTTCAGGTAAATTGGATTGATAGTATCGGTTTCCGCCTAGAAACCGCACGAAGTAAAATCGGGGAGAATCCGTCTTAAATTGGGGCTATTACCAAAAACATAGACCGATAACAACCCGCCGCCCATTTTCGGCACACCTAATTTGTGATCATAAAAATACCTCTAGATTTCCAGTTTCAGAAATAATGATTTTAGAAAGCCCCAATAACCCAAATCGAGGGGGCTGTCGGCTGTTTGTATGGGGGCTCTATTAAAATCCTGGACGCCGATATAGCCCATCTTCGAACTTGCGACCTACCTGCAACATAAAGAACGAATCTGTGTCAAATTCAAAGACGAAAATAGCTCCATTATTGAAGACTGTAGCGTGATTACAACAGACAAGACAGACGGATATGGTTATATGGTATGGTCGGAAATCGATATTTCGATTATTATACCCCCATCACCATTCTATGGTTGTTGGTATAAAAATTGGTGTTCAAAATTGCGAAATGTCTTTAGTGCCATACGAGGTACAAAATGGGGTCATTATTGATAAAATGTACAAATCTTAAAGAAATTCTGAAAGGTTCACCTTTTTTTAGTGTAGCTAACTCTATTTTTGCATTGGTAAAACATCGAAATATTGGTCTCAGTCCCATAAAGTATATATGTGTATTCATCCGATCCGGATGAAATTTGAAATAAATTGAAACTGAAACGGAAACTGTTACCACAACCCAAGCAATTCGAATGTGGATGACAGCCTTTAGTAGTACTTTGTCATTGATTGTTTTGGGTGGAAAAATAATAATGGATATTCCAAAGAAGACTTCATTCAGCAATCCTGTAGTCGAGATTGCCCTAACCAAGTAAGTATCGTTACAAACCAGTACAATGAAGAACCTGCAATTCGAATGATAGACATCGTTATCTCCAAAGGAAGAGCAAACTAATACGATTGCAGCTTTTTTGTGACGACCATGTTTTTTTTCGAATGAAAAACAACATGGACAACCATTTCAAATATTATGGTCGTCGTAAAAAGAATATTTTTACCCTCTAAAGTATTATGATATTTACCAAAATAGCTCATCTAAAATGTTATGATCTTTATAAAAAAAAAAACGTCGGCAAAAAAGGTACATACGGCCAAAAGTTCACTGAGCCGAATCGACTATTCCGTACAAAGTACTACTAAAGGCTGTCATCCACATTCGAATTACTTGGGTTGTGGTAACAGTTTCCGTTTCAGTTTCAATTTATTTCAAATTTCATCCGGATCGGATGAATAAAACATTATATATATATATATATATATATATATATATATATATAGTATATATATATATATATATATGTATATATATATATATATATATATAATATATATATATATTATATATATATATATATATATATATATAATATATATATATATATATATATATAATATATATATATATATAATATATATATATATATATAATATATATATATATATATATATATATATATATATATATATAATATATATATAATTATATATATATATATATATATAATATAATATATATAAATATATATATATATATATATATATACCGATCGCCCCGAGTTTACTTCTTGGGCTTCTAGAAACTGTAATTTTCTATCCGATTTGCCTGAAATTTAAATCTAGAGGTATTTTATGGCCACAACTACGTGGCCACAACCAATTTAGACCGAACTCTCGCTTTGCTTCGTGGGTTTCTAGAAACCGTACTATCAATCAAAATTTATCTGAAAATTTGTTGTAGAACCACAAATAGGTGTGTCGCAAAAATGGTGAGTATCGGTCCATGATTTGATATAGCCCCACATATAACCGATTTCCGATCTTTACTTCTTGGGTTTCTCAGAAACCGTGTTTTAATCCGATTGACTGAAAATTGGAAATCTAGAGGTATTTTAATGGCCACAACTACGTGTGTCGAAAATGGGTATTTCGGTCATGTTTTGCTATAGCCCCCATATAACGCACGTCTCGCCGATTTTACTTCTTGGGGTTCTAATCAATTCGATTTGCCTGATTTGAAATCTATAGGTATTTTATGACCACCAAATAGTGTGCCGAAAATGATGGCCTATCGCATCCATGTTATAGTATAGCGCCCTCTCTTCCGATTTTTTCTTCTTGGGCTTCTAAGAAACCATTGTTTCTATCCAATTTCCCGCTGCCACTGAAAGAAAAAGTAATCTCGGTTCCAAAGATTTTGTCTTTCTTTACTGTAAAAAATTTGGTATTGATTCCGAGCCATAAGGAAGTGGCAGAATACAAGTACAGGATACTTTTAAGACACGAATTCTCTTTTAAAATTTTAGGTTTTGTTACTGCTTCTAGAAAGCAAATTTAATTTTTGCGCTTTCTCAGTTTTTTTTCTTCATATGCTAATCAAAGTTTTTTAAAAACGAGTTAACGGCCAACTTTATTTCCAAATTAACGACTGCGCTTCCAGTAGCAAATTGATGCTCTGTTTTGAAGTAAAAAAACTTCTTTAAAAAAGGAAAGTTTTCGAATAAACATTTCCTATATTAACGATTTTTTTGCTTTGTATGTCAAGATCAAAAAGACAACAAATTTAAAGGACAATTTCATTAAATTAAAATTTTTTCTTTGAATTAAAAGTCAAGTTGACCTTAGTTTATTATAATTTTTTTTCATGTTAAGATCCCATTTTTAAGTCAAATCGCTTAATTTATAAGGACGAATATCGACCTTCATTGAAAAGTTTAATCGACTTTTGGACAAGGATAAATAACTTTATTTTAAAGAAATTGCGTCTTCTATGGTAAGCCAAAAATTTGTATTCCGTATTTTAAAGACGTAAAATCCTTTGACCTCACGACAATATTTTTTTTTTCAGTGATGGTAATTGGAAATCCTTAAAGGATACTTCACACCGAATAATGTGTGTTATCGCTAATTGTTTGTAATAGCAATAATAGACACGATCTCTCCGCATTTTACTTCTTGAGCTTTGTAGTATTTTATCGCAATTGCCTAGAAATTTGAAATCTAGAGAACCCATAAATTAAGGTTTTTAGAAAATGGAGTTGATCGGTCATGCTATTGCGTATAGCCCACAATATAGACCGATCTCCTGAGTGTTACTTCTTGACTTCTTAGAAACATAGTTTTTATCCGATTTTTGCCTTAATTTGTAATGATAATGCCATAGTAGACCGATTGTTCACTTCCTGAGGGTATGAAAGGCACATCTATCATAAAATTGCTTGAACTGTATTATATAACAATGTTACAGATTTTATTTCTCATAATTATTTTAATTAATGGCGTAAGTCTTCAGATTTTCGATTTTTTCCTATACACAGCACAGATGTTTATGATATCCCCCCAAAAACTCACCAAAAATGTTTTCTTATAATCAGAATTCTGACTAGTCATCGCAGGTAGAATCTTTTAAAATTTCTCTTCGGAAGAGTAGCTGGTGAACCTGATCTGCCTTGGAGAGAATAACCGTCATCCACTATCCCCAGAAATTCTATATATTTGTCAGGTAAACCCGCTAACGGACTAAAGAGTTTATCTTCTGCGGAAACTGTTATCATTTATTCAATGGGTGGTTGGTATTTAAGATTAGGGCGCGGTCGAAACATACTGCTGTACAATATTTGTATTAATTTATTATGTAAGACCAAGGTGCCAAGATTTGGAATCCAGCATTGCCAAATATCACCAAACAAATATTCAGTTCTAAATCAACAAGAACCATTGGATTCCCCTGTGTAATATATCAACACCTGATATCAATATTACTGGTAGAAAGTGAATTTCGTTCTTGTTTTCGAGAAATTACACATAGTGGTAGTAAGTTTTGCTTGAAGTGTTTGCGTTGTAAACATGGAATGTATGGAAAGAATTTTTGTTATTATACTGTTAGCAAATTAAAAATGTCCGTGTGTGGTTGGTAAAATATCAACATTCATCTCTTAAGAGTAATGTTGAGTGCCACATAATAGATGTGATCCACGTTAAACGATCGTAAAACAACCTTACGATTTTAAAAAAAAGATGGACAGCTGTCTGAATTACATCATTGGTGTACGCAGTTATATTCAGTTGAATGAGTACATCTACATGAGAGATTTTAATTCTAAAACACAAATAACAAAACAGTCAACACATTCAGAAATTACTAATGCAAACTCCAATCCCATCCTGTCCATGCATTCATCGCATATTAATATAACGATTCCACTTTCCGCTCTTGGAAGTCGATCCTCTCTTCACGTCTCTGGGGGATTTGCATTGAGATTGTTGATTTATTTTAGTCGCCTTTCCTCTCTGTTTTATTTTTCAATTTGAATAATAAAATTCGTCATCCATATTTAAAGTACCAGCACACAGTGGAGATACTCTCAACTATAGATCCAAAGTGGTCCCAGGCCATGCAATCAGAAAGACTGCTTGCCATCAAATCCAAAGTTTATTTGTTGTCAACTACTCCGTTTGCTGGTTGTTTATTGTTTTGGTCAAAATATTTGCAATATGGCTGAAAGTTCGGAGACATTAACCTGCATTTTAATTTCGATACTACTCCGGCGATTAGGCAATGGTCATGTCAAAGAGACAAAGAAATCCATATCGGTCGTGTCCATCATTCGTTGGCGGATTTGATGAGTTGGAAAGCTGCTGATAGAGGTTGTAATGTAACCCAAAATGAAAAACTCAACAGAAGCTGTCATTCTGTTGTTTAACCATCAATACGTCAGTCAATCATCATGTTGGTGGCAGTAAAGGCGTGGTAAAAGGTAGCTTAAGACGGATAAACATATAAATTGCAAGACATAGAAATCAAATTATGGGCTTCTCTTAAACTTCTTACAATGCGTTTTTGAATCATTCCTGTATAAACATTAAAATTGAAAAATTAAATTACTATGAAATATTTTCTAATATAAAAATAACTCACTATGCTGTTAATTTTTCAGAAAATGGATTTATCATTAATAAAAGAATAAATAAGGTCAAATTAAGTCAAATTAAGGAGTGATCCTAATACATTTGTTTTGAGTGTGAATTAAAAAACGTGATATTTTGGCAAATAACATAATTTTTATACCCAAAACCACATAGTGGTTTGGTATAATAAGTTTGATGCGGCCAAAAAAATGTGCCTACCAGAAATATTGATTTTAAAAGACACCCAATAAAATATATACGCGATCGACTCAGAATCACCTCCTGATCGAATCTAAGCGCTTGGTGTCCGTCCGTCCGTCCGTCCCGTCCTGTCCATATATTTGTTTTCACAGGATTCCGGTCGCAATTATTAACCGATTTGATGAATTTGTACAGGGAGTTTTTTTGGGACAACGAACCTATTGAATTTTTTTGGAAGAAATCGATCAAATTTAGATATAGCTCAGCGCCCCAAGTATATGTATCGCCCGATTTCAAAACAAAATGGTCATGTTGCGCCGTTTTTGCAAACGCATCGTCACCAAATTTCGCAAAGGTAATCTTTTCCATCGCCCTTCAAGTCTGCAAATTATTTCATCCAGATCGGTTGATAAATAAGGGTTTTGCGGCAAAATTTGGGAAAATCGGGCGATACATATAATATGGGAGCTATAATTAAATTCTGAAACCGATTTGGATGAAATATTGCAGACTTGAAGGGCGATCGGAAAAGATTACCTTTTGCGAATTGTGACGATGCGTTTGCAAAAACGCGCAACATGAACCCATTTGTTGAAAATCGGGCGATACATATATATGGAGCTATATCTAAATTTGATCGCGATTTCTTCCAAATTCAATAGCGTTCGTGGCCCAAAAAACTCCTGTACGCAAATTTCCATCAACATCGTTAATGAATTGCGACGCGAATCGCTGTGAACAACAGAATATATGGACCAGACGGACGGGACGGAACGGTACGGAAAACCAAGCGCTAGATCGACTCAGGAGTGATTCTGAGTCGATCGGTATATATTTTATGGGGTCTAAAAATCAATATTCCTGGTAGGCCACATTTTTTGGGCCGATCAAACTTATTATACCCAAACCAAACATACTTATGGTGGTTTTGGTATAAAAATTATTTATTGCCAAAATAATCACGTTTTTTTAATTCACGACTCCAAAACAATGTATTAGGATCACTCCTTAATTGACTTAAATTTGACTTTTTATCTTTTATATAATGAATATCCATTTTCTGAATTAACAGCATAGTTGATTATTTTTTTTTAGAATATAGAAAATATTTCATATGTAATTTTAATTTTTTCAATTTAATGTAATACAGGAAATGCATTCAAAAAACGCATTGTAATAAAAAGAAAAGTTTAAGAGAAGCCCATAATTGATTTCTATGTCTTTGAAATTTATATGTTTTCCGTTTAAGCCTACCTTTTACCACGCCTATTACTGCCGACCAACATGATGATTGGCTGACCGTATTGATGGTTAAACACAGAATGACAGCTCTTGTTGGAGTTTTTTTCATTTTGGGTTACGATTTAGCAACCTCTATCAGCAGCTTTCGCAACTCATCTAATCCGCCAACGAAATGATGGACAACGAACCGATATGGATTTCTGTTTGTCTCTTTGACATGACAATGCCTATCGCCGGAGTAGTATCGAAAATTAAATGCAGGTAATGTCTCCGAACTCAGCCATATGCAAATATTTGACCAAACAATAAACAACCAGCAAACGGAGTGACAACAAATCAAACTTTGGGATTTGATGGCAGCAGTCTTTCTGATTGCATGGGCCTGGGACCACTTTGGGATCTATAGTTGGAGAGTATCTCCACTGTGTGTGGTACTTTAATATGGATGACGAATATTTATTATTCAATGTGAAAAAATAAACAGGGAAAAAGGGACTAAAATAATATCACAACTCAATGCAAACCCGCGCAAGAGAGTGAGAAGGAAGGGATCACTTTCACAAGACGGAAAGTGGCAATCGTATATTAATATGGGCCGCATGAATGCAATGACAGATGGGATTGAGTTTGCATAGTAAATTTCTGAATGTGTTGACTGTTTGTTATTTGTGTTTAGAATTAAATCTTCTTCAAATGGTAGAGTGTACTCATCAAATAATGTGAACGCGTACACCAAATGATGTATTCAGATCAGCTGTCCATCTTTTTTAAAACTAAGGTGGTTACGATTCTTGTTAAGTGGCCTCACATCTATTATGTGGGCAACTCACATTACTCATTAAGAGATGGCAATGTGTGATTTTACCAACACACGAATTTATTTGCTAACAGATTAATAACAAAAATTCTTCATCATTCAATGTTTCACGCAAAACAAACTCAAGCAAAACTTACTACCTAACTATGATGTAATTATCGAAACAAGAACGAAAATTCACTTACTACAGTAATATTGATATCAGGTGTTATATTATTACCAAAGGAACAATTGTTCTGTTGATTTAGAACTGAATATTGTTTTGGGATTATTTGGAATGCTGGATCCAAAATCTGCACTTGTTTACCATAATAAATTTAAATATACAAATATGTAGCAGGCAGTAATGTTTCGAAACCGGCCCTAATCTTAAATACCAACCACCATGAATTAAATATACACAGTTTTCCGCAGAAAAACTCTTTAGTCGTAGCGGGTTACCTGACAATATAAATAGAATTTCTGGGGATGTGATGAAGGTTATTCTCCAAGCAGATCAGTTCAAGCCAGTACTCTTCCCGAAGAGAAATTTAAAGATTTCTACTGCGAAATGACTAAGACAGATTGGCATTTATAAGAAACATTTTTGGTTTTGAGTTTTTGGGGAATTCATAAAACATCTGTGTGTGTAGAAAAAAATCGAAAATCTGAAGA
>PGFW01050475.1:22127-34946 GCA_003123925.1 Haematobia irritans | reverse complement strand
CCACTTCAGGCATTCTCCTGCGGGGTTCCTAATTTGGCGTTATTTAATGTCTCCTCCCTTCGCGCAACTCTTATCATAATCATCATTGAAATCTTGCTTTTTGTTTATGAATGCCAATCAATTTTCGCAAATAGTCGTTTTAAATTTCCCACCATCCTCACTCCACATCATTCGCAAACAGCAGCCCTCACCACGTAGTTTTTTATCCAGGCGAGGCTATCATCCCCCACCCACCCACAATCACACACAGTCCACAATATTTCTCCTTGCTTCTTGAGCAGCTTTGCAAAGCAGTGCATTGCAAACATTAACGCATTGCAGAAATTGTTGAGACGATCGTCGACGGTGTAGGCTTTCTCCTTTGGATACATCATCATAATATCTGTTTCGAGTTACTTCACCATCATCACAGCCAGCACTCCGATGGACAACCATCCACATTCATTAATGGTCAACAACAACAGCAGAGCCAACATTTTTCCAATCTCCGATATTCCTGGCATTTCAATCAACAACCCATAAGGTAATTGGCCTAATCAAACAACGGTGGTTATAATGTTTCTGCCAAATCTTCTGCGTATTTGGAATGCATAATGGTGTGGTTATCCAGAATCTTCGGATATTATCGATGGATCTGGAGAGCAGTGGTATACTATCCGAAATAAACATTACAACGTCAAGCCTTGGGTTTTGGATTTCGGAATTAGGGGTGGCACTGAGGAGGGTTCACAGGTTACCGTTGGCCATATTGTAACCTGGTGGGGCGGCAGATAATGATCATCGTATAACAACAGGCGATGAAATATTGAGTATAGATGGAATAAATGTGGTAAGTATTTAGGAGAAGCATTCTATTGCTGATATATTTTTGGTTAGGTTGGGGACTTCTAAAGGAAATCTAGAAAGAATGGTAGCTGATAATGTTCTCTAAAATAATTTTTGTCAAAATTTTATTTCTATAAATTTTTGAAAATTTTCACAAATTTATTTTTATTATTTATTTTTTTTATTTATTTATTTAAATTTTGTAATTCGAAGTCAGTTGGGCCAATTTAACATAAATTACAATAGATACCAAAACATAATTATTAAACTTAAAATTAATAAAATAATAAATTATAGATTTCATAAATAAGTAAAATTTTTGTCAAAATTTTTAATACTTGTACTATTGATAATATTAAATTTATCATGAACAAAAGTAATTTATTTCTATAGAAAAAATTTGTCAAAATTTTATTTCTTTAGAAATTTTAAATTTATTCTATAGAAAATCAAATTTTATTTCTATAGAAAATTTTTTCAAATTTTATTTCTATAGAAATTTGCAAATTTATTTCAAGAAATTTTGTTCATAATTTATTTTCTATAGAAAATTTGTCAAATTTATTTCTCTAGAAAAATTTGTTCAACATTTTATTCTATAGAAAATTTGTCAAAATTTTATTTCTATAGAAAATTTTTTAAAATTTTATTTCTTAAGCATTACTTATATAGTTTCGCTATAGGTCATTTAAAAAAACATAGGATTGATGTTTTTTATTTAATAATTTCGGTTGCTTCGTCAAAAGTTTTCAAGGATTTATTCTGGTGTGCAGCAGCTTCACACTCTATTTTACACTGTTTACAGTTTATTAAAAAGAGTGTGAAGCTGTGACACCATAATAAATCCTTGAAAACGGTTTTACGAAGTAAACCGAAATATTGGAAATAAAATACTTAAAAAAATATCATCCTATGTTTTTTATATAGCGCGAAACTATGATAAGTATTGCTTAAAAATAAAAATTTTAAAAGGTCAACGATAAATCAATCAGAAATAAAATTTTATTTCTATATGAAATATTTTGCAAATTATGTCTATACAATTTTTTGTCAAATTTATTTCTATGAAACAAATGTTTTGTCAAAATTTTATTTTTCTATAACAAATTTTTTGTTCAAAATTTATTCCATATAGATTCTTTGCAATAATTTTTGTCTTTAAAAACAAAATATTTTATTTTATACAAAATTTTAGTTTCAAAATTTTATTTCTATACAAAATTTTTGTTCAAATTTTTTTATTTATAGAAAATTTTTGCCAAACATTTTTACTTTCTATAGAAATTTTTGTTCAAAATTTTTATTTTCTCTTAAGAACATTTTTGTCAAATTTTTATTTCTATTAAGAACATTTTATAAAATTTTTATATTAGGTGAAGGTCCTGGCAACAGTCCTAATCGTTACTTTTTATATTTTTGTAAATTAATTTACACTAAGTAAATAAATAAATAAATAAAATAAAATTTTATATTATGGAAAATTTTAACAAAATTTATTTCTGTAAAAAAATTTTGTCAAAATTTTATTTTTCTGTAAAAAAATTTGTTTCAAAATTTTATTTCTATTGAAAATATTGTCAAATTTTATGCCTCTAGAAAATTTTGTCAAAAATTTTATTTCTGGAGAAAATTTTTGTCAAAATGCCGACCTATTCAAAAATTGAAAAATTCTCAAGCTGACTTTTTGATGTTAAATTTCATTCTCCATCGAGGAGTGTATTCAAAATTTTTGATGACCATTTTACAAGAAAAAATTTTCCATTACAGGTCAACTCTTCACATCACAAAGTTGTTTCCTTAATGGGAGAAGCAGCTCTTACGTGGTCAAGTTGACTATGATATTAAGAAGGCGAACTAGACCAGGTCTCTCGCAACAACAACACAATATCAGTCAGCCACAGCAGTATAACAGCCTCATCAATCAAAATGATGATGCCTTTCGCAGGGTGGCATGTATCACCAGGATCTATTGCAGAATTCAACACAGCAACAACATCATATACGACCAAATCCAGTGCGTTATCCCTATGATGTTATAGTAACACGTCATGAAAATGAAGGATTTGGTTTTGTTATAATTTCATCTTCTAATCAATATTATGGATCTACAATAGGTAAGTTTTCCTGGAGAGGGAGAGAATGGAGAAAATGAAATTAATTTGTTTGCGTTTTTTTTCCAAGGAAACTAATACCCTCTAGCCCAGCTGATCGTTGTGGTGAATTGAAAGTAGGGATCGTATTATAGCTGTAAATCGCATTTGACATTGCAGGCATGCTCACATTGATAGTTAATTTGAATTAAGGAATCTGGTTTACATGTTCGCTCACCATTGGATGCCCCAAAGAGGGAGCTATTATAATGCAAGCGCCCACCATGCCAGACTGGAAGTAATACATCAAATTCGGGTCTATTTATTAAATTCAGCCAAGCCTCACCGGGTCAAGTATCACAAGACACCACCACATCGAATTTGCAGAGACTAATATGGACAATAATACTCCATACTTTGAAAGGCCTCTACTTAGTGCTGGTTCCATAATGGGTCGGCTGCATCCTCAAGTACTCACATGTCGGTAGCTCAACAGTCACCCAATGCCTTGCCAATACCACCACAATTATGACCTGAGAATTACGAATAAAACTCTTAAAGAGTTTTCTCTTAGCAAAGCGCCAATCGTCTCAAATCAACCCACCTCCAATAATCCCAAACCAAAATGAATAAAAGTTTTTCGTTTGCTTCTTCCTCATTGCCTTTAACCGTTTACCAATTTAAGCTATTGTAAATAAAAATTAATTGAAGAAATTTTATATGCAATAAATTTATGTGAGAATATTTTATTGTTAAATATTATTTATAAATATAATTATTAGTATTGTTACCACATAGACCTTCCCTTATCCAAAGACTGATGACTACTCTCTTTTCTTTTTTTTCTAAATATACAATGTAACGTAAACGTAATCTATTATGGAAAAAAACAAAACACACATACGCAAAAAATTTTACACAATTTTATTAGATCGTTAACAAATGCACAGTGTTATCACAATTTATTGTTATTTGTCATATTCATATATTTATATACATATCACGATAGTGTACGAAAACCGCTGGGATTAAGAGTATATTTTTATCACAGTTTTTTTTTTCTAACCAACAATCGAACGATTCAGCATAACATATCAATATTATATTCGTCATTGGAATATATATTTATAGAAGCGAAAGAAAAAAGTATTTCAAATTATCTTGTTAGATATTTAATAGATTTTCTTTTTTGGAGAAATTTAGCTCATTTTTTGTAAGTAAGTGTTATACATTCATTACATGACTACTTGTAATATTCTATAGTCTCATGTTCTATTAATAAATCCTTGTAACATTTTTTCAAATACTATGTTATATACAATTATATTATAATAGCTATTTTTAAAAAATATAAAATACGAAAACTTCAAATTTTACAAAATAAAATGTGTAGACATATAAATTGATTGATATTTTGTTTTATACAGATCATGGTAAAGTCTTTGTAACAGCCAAAATAATTTACCAAAAAAGCTTGAGAGCAAATCTTTACCAAAAGAACCTATCAAACAAAAATATATTCTATTTTTGTCCAAATTCAATATGTTTGTCAAAAGTATTTATTTTATCTATAGTAAATTTTCCCATATTTTTTTTTTATTTATTTTTATTTACGTTTTATAATTTTTTTTTCTATAGAAAATTTTGGACAAAATTTTACTTCTATAGAATATTGTGTCAAAAATTGATTTCTATAGAAAATTTTGTTAAAATTTTACTTCTATAGAAAATTGTGTCACATTTTTGATTTCTATAGAAAATTTTATCAAAATTTTATTTGTATAGAAAATTTTGTCAAAATTGTCTCTATAGAAAATTTTGTCAAAATTGTCTCTATAGAAAATTTTGTCAAAATTTTATTTCTATAGAATTTTTTTTTCAAAATTTGATTTTTATAGAAAATTTTGTCAAAATTTTACTTCTATAGAAAATTTTTTTCAAAATTTTATTTTCATAGAAAATTTTGTCAAATATTATCTATAAAATTTTCAAAATTTTGAGTCTATAGAAAATTGTGTCAAAATTTGATTCTATAGAAAATTTATCACAAATTTTATTTTATAGAAAATTTGTCAATTTATTCTATAGAAAATTTTGTCAAAATTTTATTTTCTATAGAATTTTTTTTTTTTCAAAATTTTATTTCTATAGAAAAATTTTTCAAAATTTACTTCTATAGAAAAATTATTTTTCAAAATTTTATTTTCATAGAAAATTTTGTCAAAATATATTTCTATTAAAAAATTTTGTCTATAAAGAATTCATTTCTAGAAAATTTTTGTCAAAATTATTATTTCTATAGGAAATTTTGTCAAAATATTATTTCTATAGGAAATTTTGTCAAAATTTTATATTCTATTAGAAAATTTTTGTCAAAATTTTGAATCTATAAAAAAGTTTGTCAACATTTCATTTCTCTACATAATTTTTGTCACAATTTTATTTCTATAAGAAATTTTGTTAAAATTTTATTTTCTATTAGCAAATTTTGTCAAAATTTCATTTCTATAGGAATTTTTGCAAAAATTCGCTATTTCTATAGAAATTTTGTCAAACATTTTATGTCTATTAGAAGAATTTTTGTCAAAATTTATGAGTCTATATAGAAAATTTGTGTCAAAATTTGATTTCTATAGGAAATTTTATCAAAATTCTTATTTGTATAAAAATTTTGTCAAAATTGTATCTCTATAGCAAATTTTGTCAAAATTTTATTTCTATAGAATTTTTTTTCAAAATTTTATTTCTATAGAAAAATTTGTCAAAATTTTACATCTATAGACAATTTTTTTCAAAATTTTATTTTCATAGAAAATTTTGTCAACATTTTATTTCTATAGAAAATTTGGTTAAAATTTTATTTTTATAGAAAATTTTGTCAAAATTTTATTTTTATAGAAAATTTTATCAAAATTTTGAATATTAATTTTTCTAGAAAATTTTGTCAAAATATTATTTCTATAGGAAATTTTGTCAAAATTTTGAATCTATAAAAAAGTTTATCAACCTTTCATTTCTCTAGAAAATTTTGTCACAATTTTATTTCTTTAGAAAATTTTGGCAAAATTTAATTTCCATAGAAAATTTTGTCAAAATTTAATTTCAATAGAAAATTTTGTCAAAATTTTATTTCTATAGAAAATTTTGTTAAAATTTTATTTCATCTTTAATTTTACAATTATTATTCGAGTTTTATGGACAATTTTAGATTAAAATTGTCCATAAAGCTCGAATAATAATTGGTTAAAATTAAAGTCATCATGCATTTGGACGTTAATTGCCTTTTTCGGTATCAGGCTAACATGAAAAAAAAATTATTTCTATAGAAAATTTTGTCAAAATTTTATTTCTATAGAATTTGTTTTCAAAATTTTATTTCTATAGAAAATTTTGTCAAAATTTTACTTCTATTAGAAAATTTTATTCAAAATTTTATTTTCATAGAAAATTTTGTCAAAATATTATTTCTTTTCCTTTTGAATGGGGGTTCGTTCGATTTACAGGAGGGGAGCATTAGTGATACACTCAGAAATGTCATAAGCCTTATTGAGAGGAGACAAACAATCCTGGAAATAGTTTTTGCTGTCACATTATGTGTGATACCAATCTGAGACACCTATTCTCCATCACAAAATTGTCAGGATACGATTTAGATCTACTTTTGCTTATCTAGATAAAATATTGTCTACATTTTCCCTATTCCATCCCAGTAAAAAATATTCTGTAACTTTTCGGAACATATTTAAAACCAGCTGCATAACGGTTGCTATCCTTTCAACTAATTTCAAAAAATATTTGGTATTCGTTATTTGTCCCACCGAATTTTGGCATCATCAAACTTTACTCCTTTCTAATAGCAACTCTGTTTATAACCGTATTGTCACAACTAACCCATTTTTATAGAAAAACAAACGCCACATAAGAAACTCACAAAATTTTAGTGAACTTATTTCGTTAATTTATTATTAATTTGCAAAAATACTATGAATTGTCATCGTATATAAACTGATTTAATGTATGGATTTATATTCTAAAAAGAGACATGAAGTGCAAAAAATGCGTGGCATCATTTGCTATTGTTGTCAATTATCTATTATCGATCTGAACCAATTTGGCTGATATTTTGCAAGTTTTACGCAAAGCATTCAGAATGAGCTAAATTAAAGCCAATGACGTTCCAAAAAGTGCAAGAGCACACCGATTCTCAAAAAAGTTAGACTGGAAAGAGCCAACACCTAAAATAACGGGATGTCACTATACCTAACCTTCACTTGGTCGAAATAAATGGGTGTTCTTGCCAGCTACATCTACAAATTTACACCTTGTCCACAATAACTCATGCGCCTCCGATGGTAATTGTGTGTCCATTTGTATTCATCGACAGTGAGGTCTAAATAAATGCCATTATTATTAAAATTTTTAGAAACAGAATTGGAGCCCTAGACAGATAAACATTTCGGCCGCAGAGCATGGATATTTCAAAAGGACTAAGCACCGTCACACTCAGTATGCGTCAACCAAGAATTACTGGCGGACCTTGGAAAACGTTAACTTAAACAGGCTGTTTTTGGAACAATCTGGTTGGTTCAAACAATAGAAAAAAATAATCGAGAAGGTTCAGCGGTTAAAACTTAAGAAGTGGCTTATATGTAATAGGTACTTTATGTTAATGCTGGTTATCACAATAAGTGAGTGTTGAAAACTTAATCGGGCTGCCACTTAAACCTAAACATAAGGTATCCCACGACACATTTGTAACCCAATTCTTCAACCTTCTTTTAATTTCAAAATTAAAGTGTTTCGACTCTAACGTCGAAATCCGAGATTAGTCCTTAAAAAAATTTGCGGACACAGTTATTATCAAAATTTAAATAGAACATTATTAGTTTTCGAAGGCGCCTAAAGACTGTGGAAGGAAATACCATATTGCTTAGAGGAGTATCGCGTTAACGGATGCTTATTATCATCCCTGATTTAATGATAAATCGTAAAGAGTTGCGCTACCTTAACTAAGTATCGGAATGAATGTTATGTGTTTACTTTGGAAAATATTAGTTGTCATTTGCACGATACCGGACGAAAAAGGGCTGCTATTTCATATGTTTGGGGGTGTAAAAATTGGTATGTTTGGAACTCAAAATTTAAACACAATATTCTTAAGTGCAAGCACTATAAATGTTCATAAACTAGGCCAGCACACATGTTTTGGCGGCATATATGTTAATATTATTTTTGGCACATAAAATGTTTGTAAATATAATAATGCTTAGATACAAACATATATTAATTTAGAAATAAGCCTATAACATATAGTGTATTAGAAAAAAGAGAACCTAAAGAGACGTATGCTGCAAGTAAAATAACTGCGAAAGATAACCAACTTGCGCGCCTTAAAATATATCCACACAAAAGAAAATTTTCATTAAAATTCTTTTTTCCAAAACAGTGTTATGCCGCTAGAGGTGACGAACATAAATATGTTTCTGAACCAGTACAAACAATATTGTTGCTTGGTACCAATCTTGAAAATATATATGCTTAGAAGGCAAAATGTGCTTGGGATATGTTACAGAACGATTTTTATAGGTGTAGTTTAAACTTTACCCAGTTAGATCTCGTATCAATGTTACGACGTTCAATATTCTTTCCTTTTAAAGTTCAAATCATGTTTAAAAACTTTATCTAGATATATATTCTTTTCCTTTCCTTACTTTGGAATATTGTGTCATAGGCTCGAATATTAAATATACCATTTCTCAAGTTGATCCACGTATCTGCCTAGTCGATATTGCAAATGATTTCTAGTCTATAATCTACTACCTTTTAAATTTAACCTTTCAATCATGTTTGAAAAACTTTGTCTAAGAGAACATTTCTTTTTCCTTTCTTTAACTTACCACAAAAGCATTATTTTTTTGCTACATAGTTTAAGTAACTGAGCAATTTGCAGTAAATTCCTGTTTTATGAAGAACCATAACCAAAAGCTGGTACAACACTTTGTTGAACAAAAGCACAAGAAAAAGTGAAAGCCTTAAAGGAAGGATGCTCCCCATTTTTCATGTGGTCTAAGTGGAAATGTCCTCTTATTGGTTTTCACAGAAAAATGGAGGGCTTAAACTTTAAAAAGGAAGTAATCTAGAGATGTACATGGAATGTGCTGATGCTGGTAATCTAGATTTAGGCCCTCTAAACAAAAGAATAATGGTGTAACGAAGAGAGGGTAAAGAGAAAGCCAGCGAATCGAAAAAAATGACGAAACTTAGTTGTTTAGCAAAGATATATATTTGTGAGACAACATCAATTATCATCATTTACACACATGATGTATGAATTGTCTATTTGAGCATTTAGAGGCCAATTCGGGGAGAATAAAAAAGAGAGCAAATCATAGTGCTTGGAAGCTTCCAAGCAAAATAGAAGAGAAAACGTTAATCCTTTTATAATCTTAGTGAAAGGTTATAGACATTACCAAGAGAAGACAGCTTAAAAATGAACTATTACAATTATGAATACCTCTAATGCGCTGGGAGATTTAGAATGAAAGGTGAATGGTTCATATTTTGACCTTGGAAATTTTGTACTTCAAAAATGAAGGGAGACAAGATGTCCAATAACTTCAAAATGGCAGCAAAGATAAGAGCAATATTTTTTGTAATTCTTTCTTTAAATTTTATTGTCTAAACCAAAAATGTCAGAAGAAAATTTTGTCAAATTTTAATTCAACATTTAATTTCATTAGAAAATTGTTGTCATAAACTTTATTTCGTATAGAAAACTTTGGTCAAAATTAATTTCTATAGAAAATTTTGTCAAAATTTATTTCTATTAGAAAATTTTGTCAAAATGTTATTTCTATAGAAACTTTTTTTTAAACTTTATTTCTATAGAAAATTTTGTCAAAATTTTATTTCTATAGATAATTTTTTCAAAATTTTATTTCTATAGAAACTTTTTCTTAAATTTTATTTCTATAGAAAATTTTGTCAAAATTTTATTTCTATAGAACATTTTGTCAAAATTTTATTTCTATAGAAAATTTTGTCAAAATTTATTTTCTTAAGAAAATATTTGTCAAAACTTTTTTCTTAAATTTTATTTCTATAAGAAAATTTGTCAAAATTTTATTTCTATAGAAAATGTTGTCAAAACTTTATTTCTGTAGAAAATTTTGTCAAAATTTTATTTCTAGAGAAAATTTTGTCAAAATTTTATTTCTATAGAAAAATTTGTCAAAATTTTATTTCTATAGAAAATATTTTTTAATTTTTTTTTCAATAAAAAATTTTGTCAAAATTTCATTTCTATAGATAATTTTTCAAAATTTATTTCTATAGAAACTTTTTTTTTTTTAAAATTTTATTTCTATTGAAAATTTTGTCAAAATTTTATTTCTATGGAAAATTTTGTCAAAATTTTATTTCTATGGAAAATATTTTTTTTATTTTTTTTCAATAAAAATTTTTGTCAAAATTTCATTTCTATAGATAATTTTTTCAAAATTTTTATTTCTACAGAAACTTTTTCTTAAATTTTATTTCTATAGAAAATTTTGTCAAAATTTATTTCTTAGAAAATTTTTGTCAAATTTTATTTCTTTAGAAAATTTTGTCAAAATCTTTATTTCTATAGAAAATTTTGTCAAAATGTTATTTCTATAGAAAATTTTGTCAAAATTTTATTTCTATAGAAAATATTTTTTAAATTTTTTTTTCAATAAAAAATTTTGTCTAAATTTCATTTCTATAGATAATTTTTTCAAAATTTTATTTCTATAGATTTTTTTTTTTAAATTTTATTTCTATAGAAAATTTTGTCCAAATTTTATTTCTTATAGAAAGTTATGTCAAAATTTAATTTCCAATAGAAATTTGTGCAAATATTTATTTCTGTAGAAATTTTGTCCAATTTAATTCTATAGAAAGTCTTATGTCAAAATTTTTTTTCCTCAGAAAAATTTGTCACAATTTTATTTCTATGAAACATTTTTTCAAAACTTTATATTTCTATAAGAAAATTTTGTCAACAATTTTATTTCTTTAGAAAATTTGTCAAATTTTATTTCTATAGACAAATTTTGTCAACATTTATTTCAATGGAAAATATTTTTAATTTTTTTTCAATAAAATTTTGTCAAAATTTAATTTTCTATTAAGATAATGTTTCTTCAAAATTTTATTTCTATAGAACTTTTTTTAAATTTTATTTCTATAGAAGATTTTCAAATTTTTATTTCATAAACATTTCTTGCTAAATTTATTTCTATAGAAATTTTGTCATAACTTTTTGTAATATGGAAAATTTTGTCAATTTTGTTTCTATTGAAAATATTGTCAAAATTTTCATTTCTATATAGAAGTTTTTGTCAATAATTTTATTTGATAACAGAAATTTTGTCAAAATTTATTTCTATAGAAAAGTTTGTCAAATTTTATTTCTATTGAAAGTTTTGTAAATAAAATTTTATAGAAATAGAAATAAAATTTTGACAAAATTTTCTATAGAAAATATTAGAAAATTTGTCAAAATTTTATTTCTATAGAAAATATTTTTTAATTTTTTTTTAATTGAAAATTTTTGTCGAAATTCATTTCTATAAATAATTTTTTCAAAATTTTATTTCTATAGAAACTTTTTTTTTTTAATTTTATTGCTATAGAAAATTTTGTCAACATTTTATTTCTATAGAAAATTGTGTCAAAATTTTATTCCTATAGAAAATTTTGTCGAAACTTTATTTCTATAGAAAATTTTGTCAAAATTTTATTTCTATAGAAAATATTATTTAATTTTTTTTTTCAATAAAAAATTTTGTCAAAATTTCATTTCTATAGATAATTTTTTCAAAATTTTATTTCTATAGAAACTTTTTTTTTAATTTTATTTCTATAGAAGATTTTTTCAAAATTCTATTTCCATAAAAATTTTTTGCAAAATTTATTTTTTTTTAAAAATTTTGGTCATATTTTTTGTATATAGAAAATTTTGTTTCTGTAGAAAAACTTTGTCAAAATTTATTTCTATTAGAAAATTTTTGTCATAATTTTATTTCTAGTAGAAGATTTTTCAAAATTTTATTTCTATGAAAATTTTTGCAAAATTTTATTTCTATAGAAACTGTTTGTCATAATGTTTTGTATATAAAAAGATTGAACCTTTTCTATAAATTTTTAAGGAATTATTTTGCACAGTTTTCTGAGACTATTAGGTCGATTTAAAAAACATAATATGATGTTTTTCTTTATTTTTGATTTCCAATATTTTCGGTTGACTTTTCGTTCAAAACGTTTTTCAAGGATTTGTTCCTGGTGTGCACATCCAAGGGACCTCCATTTTTTATAGATGTTCTTATAGAAAATTTTTGTCAAAA
The DNA here is from genome assembly GCA_003123925.1 of Haematobia irritans. Taxonomy (NCBI): domain Eukaryota; kingdom Metazoa; phylum Arthropoda; class Insecta; order Diptera; family Muscidae; genus Haematobia; species Haematobia irritans. The sequence goes on along the minus strand of PGFW01050475.1, from coordinate 22,663 downwards.
TTTTATTTCTATAAAAGTTTTGGTAAAAACTTTATTTCTATAGAAGGGTTTATTGTAAAAAATTTTATTTGTACAGAAAATATTGTTCCAAAATTTTATTTCTATAGAAAATATTTTGTCAACATACTATTTCTATTATTTGTGAAATACCTCTTAGTTGGAGAGGAATATTTTGTAAAATCTACAAAAACATCTTTGGAATTCTTGCAATCTAGCAAACAGTTGAAAATCCTAACCATTTTTGGTAGAAGAATTCTATCGAACCTTGATTTTTTGTTTGGGACCATTGTGGTGGTAGAAGTAAAGTGAAGAACTTCCTTTTTTTAGCCATTTTAGCCGTGGAACGCCGTTCGGATTCGGCTATAAAAAGGAGGTCCCTTGTCATTGAGCTTAACATGGAAATTCGGGTCAGCACTCAGTGATAGAGAGAAATTCACCACTGTGGTATCACAATGACTGAATAGTCAAAGTGAGGCCTGATACATCGGGCTACCACATAACCCAACCTATACCTAACCGCTAAAGCCATTCTTGGT
>PGFW01050475.1:0-13096 GCA_003123925.1 Haematobia irritans | reverse complement strand
GGGAATAAACGCACTGGATTTGGTCGTATATGATGTTGTTGCTGTGTTTGAATTCTGCAATAGATCCTGGTGATACATGCCACCCTGCGAAGGCATCATCATTTGATGATGAGGCTGTATCACTGCTGTGGGCTGACTGATATTGTTGTTGTTGTTGCGAGAGACCTGGTCTAGTTCGCCTTCTTAATATCATAGTCACTTGACCCACGTAGAGCTGCTTCTCCCATTAAGGAAACAACTTTGTGATGTGAAGAGTTGACCTGTAATGGAAATTTTTTCTTGTAAAATGGTCATCAAAAATTTTGAATACACTCTCGATGGAGAATGAAATTTAACATCAAAAAGTCAGCTTGAGAATTTTTCAATTTTTGAATAGGTCGGGCATTTTGAAAAAATTTTCTCCAGAAATAAAATTTTGACAAAATTTTCTAGAGCAATAAAATTTGGACAATATTTTCAATAGAAATAAAATTTTGACAAATTTTTTTACAGAAATAAAATTTTGACAAAATTTTTTTACAGAAATAAAATTTTGTTAAAATTTTCTATAGATATAAAATTTTATTTTATTTATTTATTTATTTACTTAGTGTAAATTAATTTACAAAAAATATAAAAATAGAACATTAGGACTGGTTGCCAGGACCTTCACCTAATATAAAAATTTTGATAAAATGTTCTAATAGAAATAAAAATTTGACAAAATTGTTCTAGAGAAATAAAATTTTGACAAAAATTTCTATAGAAATAAAATGTTGGCAAAATTTTCTATAGAAATAAAAATTTGACAAAAATTTGTATAGAAATAAAATTTTAACTAAAATTTGTATAGAAATAAAATGTTGACAAAATTTTCTATTGGAATAAAATTTTGACAAAAATTTGTATAGAAATAAAATTTTGACAAAAATTTGTATAGAAATAAAATTTTGACAAAATATTTCTATAGAAATAAAATTTTATTTCTGATTGATTATCGTTGACCTTTTTATTTTTATTTTTAAGCAATACTTATCATAGTTTCGGCTATAATTAAAAAACATAGGATTGATATTTTTATTTAAGTTTTATTTCCAATATTTCGGTTGACTTCGTTAAAACCGTTTTCAAGGATTTATTATGGTGTGCACAGCTTCACACTCTGTTTTACACTGTAAACTGTAAACAGTGTAAAATAGAGTGTGAAGCTGTGCACACCAGAATAAATCCTTGAAAACGGTTTTGACGAAGTCAACCGAAATATTGGAAATAAAACATCAATCCTATGTTTTTTAATGGACCTATAGCCGAAACTATGATAAGTATTGCTTAGAAATAAAATTTTGACAAAATTTTCTATAGAAATAAAATTTTGACAGCATTTTCTTTAGGAATAAAATGTTGACAAATTTTTCTAGAGAAATAAAATTTTGACAACATTTTCTATAGAAATAAAATTTGGACAAAATTTTCTATAGAAATAAAATTTGGACAAAAATTTTCTATAGAAATAAAATTTGGAAAAAATTTCTATAGAAATAAAATTTGGAAAAAATTTTCTATAGAAATAAAATTTGGACAAAATTTTCTAAAGAAATAAAATTTTGACAAATTTTTCTATAGAAATAAAATTTTGACAAAATAAAATATAAATAACTCATAAATTAAAACATATATATTTATTAACCACTTAGATTAACATTGCGGTTTTATACCGGCCAGTGTTAGGAGTAGTTTTGTTTCGCAGAAATAGGTTATATAACTTTAAGTCGAATTTATTACTCTTTTTATAAAATAATATAATATATATAACTCAAAGTAAAAAAAAAAAAAAAAAAAAAAATAAAATAAAAATAAAAAAAAAAAAAATAAACGAATAGATTGTCATGATAAGTCCCTATTAATTTAGAAGATTATTCTGTTTAATTTAATATTATAATTAGTTTAAGCTTTTATTTTTATCTTAATTTAATTAATTTTAATTTTAAATGTTTTTGTAGTCTTATTGTAATTTATGTTAAATTGGCCACCTGAGGCTTCGAATTACAAAATTTAAATAAATAAATAAAAAAAAATAAATAATTAAAAATAAAATTTTGAAAATTTTTCAAAAATTTATAGAAATAAAATTTTGACAAAAATTTTAGAGAACATTATCAGCACCATTCTTTCTAGATTTCCTTTAGAGTCCCCAACCTAACCAAAAATATATCAGCATAGAATGCTTCTCCTAAATACTTACCACATTTATTCCATCTATACTCAATATTTCATCGCCTGTTTGTTATACGATGATCATTATCTGCCGCCCCACCAGGTACAATTATGGCCAACGGTAACCTGTGAACCCTCCTCAGTGCCACCCACTATTCGAAATCCAAAACCCAAGGCTTGACGTTGTAATGTTATTTCGGATAGTATACACTGCTCTCCAGATCCATCGATAATATCCGAAGATTCTGGATAACCACCACCATTATGCATTCCAATACCAGAAGATGTTGGCAGAACATTATAACCACCTTGTTGATTAGGCCAATTACCTATGGGTTGTTGATTGGAAATGCCAGGAATATCGGAGATTGGAAAATGTTGCTGCTGCTGTTGTTGTTGAGCCATTAATGAATGTGGATGTTGTCCCATCGGATGCTGCTGTGATGATGGTGAATAACTCGAAACAGAATTATGATGATTATCCAAAGGAGAAAAGCCTACACGTCGACGATCGTTCAACAATTTCTGCATGCGTTCATTTTGCATATGCACTGCTTGCAAACTGCTCGACGAAGCAGGAGAATATTGTGACTGTGTGTGATTGTGGGTGGGTGGGGGATGATAGCCTACGCCTGGATAAAAACTACGTGGTGAGGGCTGCTGTTGTGCGAATGATGTGGATTGAGGATGGTGGGAAATTTAAACGACTATTGCGAAAATCCTGAGGCATTCATAACAAAAACAAGATTCATGATGATTATGATAAAGAGTTCGCGGAGGGAGGAGCCATTAAACCGCAAACAAATTAGGACACCCCGCCAGGAGAATTGCCTGAAGGTGGTCCATACAGGCCCCCACTGCAAAGGACTTCATAGTTGGGGGCATTTGGGCCAGAGCCATATATGGAGCTATATTACCACTGTCCTCCACTAACATAGATCACTTTTGGTTTTCATAGTTGGGCACCCGCCGAACGCTGTGGTTCTCAAAAGATCTCGTATTACCATGGGCCATGGATGGATGCTGTAGACTAGCATCAGTTTTGCTGCATGGTGACATGCCAAGCGTTCACTTAAACTTGAGACCATCTTTGGATATGGATCCATAAATGGAATGTCTTGATTTATGGCATCAAAGTTCGGTAGAGGGGAATTTTTGCGATTGGCTTCCCTCGTTGAGTTGATTTTTGCTCTCTGCCAATGATCTCCTCCTTAAGATTCTTCGGCACTGGTGTTGACAGCAGCGCCACCGTCATTTCTTCATTCGAACTCCATATTGGGGGTTTGACGCGAGCCCTTCTTTGTATCTACCAAAGGTGTCTTTGGCCTTATGGGCAAAAACTTCCTTTTCCATTGTACTATACAATCAAGTCAGCTGTTGGAGTCTTACTGCGAAACAGGGGCATTATTACCAATACTTGCTGGTGCCACCCAGGAAATTCTTTCTCATTTTGACACACTTCCCCCGCTCCACTTTGGCCCACAGCACCATTGGGAGATGTCGTTTTTGCGATGTAGTTATTCACTGGTCTTTGTATCTTCACCAAATGTGGGTTCCGTCCTTTGAGCAATTCCTTTAGGATCTGGGTTTAAAAAAAAAACACACATCGCAAATGGGATTTATTACGCAACAACATTATCATTGATTTCCCAAATAAGTATGTCGCCCTCGTGGCAATTGATTACAACGAGAACGATCCAATTAATCTTTTTCTCTTTTGGCCAATATGAAGAATCGCTATGGTAAAACGCCAAACCCATGGCGCCCTTAACAAATCGAGAATGTTGAATCTCTGGGTTTCTTCATTAATATGAAACCAGCTGTTGTCGGATGACAACTTCCCGTAACTAAAGATATTGTTGGGACCATTGTTGGGCCGCCACTACCTCTCGGAATAAATCCAAAAAATTATAATTTCGACATCGATAGTTAATGTCCATATCAGCATACGCCGTTGTTCTTTCTGACTCATTTGGATATGCCATCTCACAGCAATGGTGGTTACCACTTCAGTAATTTGGATCAGTTAGGATCAAAAGGCAAAGGAATAACCACTGACATACTTCGAGAGTTACGCTGAGTGTCACCAACCGATTTATGGACTGGAAAATCATTTACGATAAACAAACAAAAAAACGGAGCATAATTTATGTAATGGAAATTTCGCGAAACGATTCCATCACGCGGCACCAACACTGCAGCCATTTCGGTGATGTGTAAAATCCCAATACAAACACTATCATGTCTGAGCATAAACGCAATGACAATCTCGCCATACTGGCAAACTGTCCATCCCCACCCATGGTTGCTGTGTTGAATTCTGCAATAGATCCTGGTGATACATGCCACCCTGCGAAGGCATCATCATTTGATGATGAGGCTGTATCACTGCTGTGGCTGACTGATATTGTTGTTGTTGTTGCGAGAGACCTGGTCTAGTTCGCCTTCTTAATATCATAGTCACTTGACCACGTAGAGCTGCTTCTCCCATTAAGGAAACAACTTTGTGATGTGAAGAGTTGACCTGTAATGGAAATTTTTTCTTGTAAAATGGTCATCAAAAATTTTGAATACACTCTCGATGGAGAATGAAATTTAACATCAAAAAGTCAGCTTGAGAATTTTTCAATTTTTGAATAGGTCGGGCNTTTGACAAAATTTTCTATAGAAATAAAATGTTGAATTAAAATTTTGACAAAATTTTCTTCTGACATTTTTGGTTTTAGACAATAAAATTTAAGAAGAATTAAAAAATATTGCTCTTATTTTGTTGCTCATTGAAGTTATGGACATTTGTTCTCCCCTTCATATATGAAGTAAAAAATTCCAAGTCAAATTATGAACATTAACCTTTCATCAAATCACCAGCATTAGAGGTATTCAAATGTACATAGTTCATTTTAGCTGTCTTCTTTGGAATGTCTATACCTTTCAAAGAATTATAAAAGGATAACTTCTTCTCTTCTTATTGCTTGGAAGTCTTCCAAGCACTATTGATTTGCTCTCTTTTTTATTCTCCCCGATTTGCTCTAAATGCTCAAATAGACAATTCAATACATCCATTGTGAAATATATGTTAATCGTTGAACATATTTTTGATATTTAATATATGTTGTTAATGTGAAATATAATATGTCTTAATACAAACATATATAATTTAGAATAGCCTATAACATATGATGTTTTAAGAAAAAGGACTAGAGAGATTGCTGCAAGTAAAATAATGGAAGTAACCAATTGGCGCCTTAAAAATATATCCACACAAGAAATTTCATAATTCTTTTCAACAGTGTATGCCAGGGAAACATAATATGTTTGAACATAAACATATTTTGCTTGGACAATCTTCGAAAATATATATGCTTGAAGCAAAATGTGTTGGGCATATGTAACAGAAGCGATTTTTTTGAGGGTGTAGTTAACTTTTACCAGTTGATCTGTATCATGTCGACGTTCAATATTCTTCTTTTAGTTCAATCATGTTTTAAATTTATCTAATATATTTCTTTCCTTTCCTTACTTTGTGAATATTGTTCATATGCTCCGATATTTATACCATTTCTCAGTTGATCACGTATCCTAGTCGATATTCAATATTCTACCTTAAATTTACTTCAATATGTTTGAAAACTGTCTAAGAGACATTCTTCCTTTCTTTATACTACCAAAAAGCATTTTTTTTTTACATAGTTTCAGTAACGAGCATTTGCAGTATATCCTTTTTATGAAGAACCATAACCAAAACTGGTACAACACTTTGTAACAAACAAAAAATGAAAGCCTTAATGAAGATCTCCCATTTTCATTGTCTAAGTGAATGTCTTATTGTTTCACCAGAAATGGAGGCTAACTTAAAAGGAAGTATCTATGATGTGTATGATGTGCGATCTGGTATCTAGATTTAGGCTCTGACAAGAAATAAATGGTAACGAGAGAGGTAAAGAAAGCCAGATGAAAAATACGAAATTGTTTTAGCAAATATAAGTTTGTGACAACATCAATTACATCATTTCACAATGGATGTATTGAATTGTCTATTTGAGCATTTAGAGCAAATCGGGGAAATAAAAAGAGCAAACAATAGTGCTTGGAAGACTTCCAAGCAATAAGAAGAGAAAATTATCCTTTTATAATTCTTTGAAAGGTATAGACATCAAAAAGACAGCTAAAATGAACTATGAATTTAATACCTCTAATGCTGGTGATTTGATAAAGTAATGTTCATAATTTGACTTGATTTTTTACTCACATAATATAAGGGGAACAAATGCATAACTTCAATGGGAACAACAAAATCCTTAAATTTTATTGTCTAAAACCAAAAATGTCAGAAGAAAATTTTGTCAATTTTAATCAACATTTTAATTTCTATAGCGAAAATTTTGTCAAAACTTATTTCTAATTAGAAAACTTTGTCAAAATTTTATTTCTAAGAAAATTTTGTCAAAAATTTTAATTTCTATAGTAAATTTTTCAAAATTTATTTCTATAGAAACTTTTTTTTAAACTTTATTTCTAATAGAAAATTTTGTCAAAATTTTATTTCTAAAATAGATAATTTTTTCAGAAATTTTATTTGCTATTAGAAACTTTTTTCTTAAATTTTAATTTTCTATAGAAAATTTTGTCAAAATTTATTCTATAGAACATTTTGTCAAAATTTTATTTCTATATTGAAAATTTTGTCAAAATTTTATTTCTTTAGAAAATTTTGTCAAAACGTTTCTTTAAAATTTTTATTTCTATGAGAAAATTTTTGTCAAAATTTTTATGTTCTTATAGAAAATGTTTTTGTCAGAAAACTTTATTTCTGTAGAAAAACTTTGTCAAAAATTTATTTCTAAGAGAAAATTTGTCAAAATTTTATTTTCTATAGAAAAATTTGTCAAATTTTATTTCTATAGAAAATTATTTTTTAATTTTTTTTTGCAATAAAAAAATTTTGTCAAATTTCATTTCTATAGATTTAATTTTTCAAAATTTTATTTCTATAGAAACTTTTTTTTTTTAATTTTATTTCCATAGAAAATTTTGTCAAATTTTAATTTCATATGGAAAATTTTGTCAAAATTTAATTTCTATGAAAAATAATTTTTTTTTAATTTTTTTTTACAATAAAAATTTTTGTCAAAATTTCATTTCTATAGATAATTTTTTCAAAAATTTTATTTCTAACAGAAACTTTTTCTTAATTTTATTCTATAGGAAAATTTTGTCAAAATTTTATTTCTTAAAGATAAATTTTGTCAAAAATTTTATTTCCTTTAGAAAATTTTGTCAAAACTTTATTTTTCTATAGAAAATTTTGTCATAAATGTTATTTCTATAGAAAATTTTGTCAAATTTTATTTCTATAGAAAATATTTTTAAATTTTTTTTTCAATAAGAAAATTTTGTCTAAAATTTCATTTCTATAAGATAATTTTTTCAAAATTTTATTCTATAGAATTTTTTTTTTTAAATTTTATTTCTATAGAAAATGTCCCAAATTTATTTCTATACGAAAGTTATGTCAAAATTTTATTTCTCATAGAAAAATTTTGTTCAAAATTTTATTTCTGTAGAAAATTTTTTGTCCAAATTTTATTTCTATAGAAAGTTATGTCAAATTTTATTTCTAGAGAAAATTTTGTCCAAGAATTTTATTTCTTAGAAAATTTTTTTCAAACTTTATTTCTATAGAAAATTTTGTCAAAATTTTATTTCTTTAGAAAATTTTGTCAAATTTTATTTCTATAGACAATTTTGTCAACATTTTATTTCATGGAAAATATTTTTTAATTTTTTTTCAATAAAAAATTTTGTCAAAACTTTATTTCTATAGATAATGTTTTTCAAATTTTATTTCTATAGAAACTTTTTTAAATTTATTTCTAAGAAGATTTTTTCAAAATTTTTATTTCCATAAAACATTTCTTCTAAAATTTTATTTCTATAGAAAATTTTGTCAAATACTTTTTTTGTATAATGGAAAATTTTTGTCAACATTTTGTTTCTATAGAAAATATTGTCAAAATTTTTATTTCTATAGAAGGTTTTTCAAATTTTATTTTGTACAGAAAAAATTTTGTCAAAATAATTTTAATTTCTATAGAAAAGTTTTCAAAAATTTTATGTTCTATTGAAAGTTTTTGTAAATAAAATTTATAGAAATAGAAATAAAATTTTGACAAAAATTTTCTATAAATAAATTATTAGAAAATTTTTGTCAAAATTTTATTTCTATAGAAAATATTTTTTAATTTTTTTTTTAATTGAAAATTTTGTCGAAATTTCATTTCTATAAATAATTTTTTCAAAATTTTATTTCTATAGAAACTTTTATTTTTTTTAATTTATTGGCATATAAAAATTTTGTCAACATTTTTATTTCTAATAAGAAAATTGTGTCAAAATTTTAATTCCTATAGAAAATTTTGTCCGAAACTTTATTTCTTAAGAAAATTTTGTCAAAATTTTATTTCTATAGAAAATATTATTAATTTTTTTTTGCATAAAACAATTTTGTCAAAATTTTCATTTTCATTTCTATAGATAATTTTTTCAAAATTTTATTTCTAGTAGAAAACTTTTTTTAAATTTTAATTTCTATAGAATATTTTTTCAAATTCTATTTCCATAAAAATTTTTTGTCAAAATTTTATTTTTTAAAAAATTTTGGTCATAATTTTTTTGTATATAGAAATTTTGTTCTGTAGAAAATTTTGTCAAAATTTTATTTCTAATAAGAAAATTTTGTCATAATTTTATTTCCTGTAGAAGATTTTTTCAAAAATTTTATTTTCTAATGAAAAATTTTTGGCAAAATTTTATTTCTATAGAAACTTTTGTCATAATGTTTTTGTATATAAAAAATTGACCTTTTTATTAATTTTTAAGATTATTTTGCACAGTTTCGACTATAGTCGATTAAAAACATAGATATGAGTTTTTCTTGTTATTTTATTTCCATATATTTCGGTTGACTTCGTCAAACCGTTTCAAGGATTTGTTCTGGTGTGCACATCCCAAGGGACTCCTTTTTATAGATGTTTCTATAGAAAATTTTGTCAAAATTTTATTTCTATAGAAAGTTTTGGTAAAAACTTTATTTCTATAGAAGGTTTTGTCAAAATTTTATTTGTACAGAAAATATTGTCAAAATTTTATTTCTATAGAAAATTTTGTCAACATACTATTTTATATTTGTGAAATACCTCTTAGTTGAGAGGAATATTTTGGTAAAAATCTACCAAAAAACATCCTGGAATTCTTGCAAAAAAATCAGAAACAGTTTGAAAATCTACCATTTTTGGGTAGAATTCTATCAACTCGAATTTTTGTGGACATTGTGTGGTAGAAGTAATAGTGAAGAATCTTCCTTTTTTTAGCCATTTAGCCGTGGAACGCCGTTCGGATTCGGCTATAAAAAGGAGGTCCCTGTCATTGAGCTTAAGCATGGAATCGGCAGCCACTCAGTGATAAGAGAGAAATTCCACCATGTGGTATCGACAAGAGACTGAATAGTCAAAGTGAGCCTGAATACATCGGGCTTATCCACAATAACCTAAACCTAACCTAGCCATTCTTGTTGACGCATACCCTGAGTGTGACGTGGCTTAGTCCCTTTGAAAATATCCATGCTCTGCGGCCGAAATGTTTATCTGTCTAGGGCTCCAATTCTTGTTTCTAAAAAAATTTTAATATAATGGATTTATTTAGACCTCACTGTCTGATTGAAATAACAAATGGACACCACCAATTACCATCAGAGGCGCATGAGTTATTGTGGACAAGGTTAAATTTGTAGATGTAGCTGGCAAGCACCCATTTATTTCGACCAAAGTGAATGGTTTAGGTATAGTGAACATCCCGTTATTTTAGGTGTTTGCTCTTTCCAGTCCTAACTTTTTTGAGAATCGGTGTGCTCTTTGCACTTTTTGGAACGTCATCTGCTTAATTTTAGCTGACATTCTGAAAAATGCTTTGCGTAAAACTTGCAAAAATATCAGCCAAATGGTTGCAGATTTAGAATTATAGCTCTGCATATTAATAATCATTTCGTCCGAAATTATGTATTTATTTTAGTAATGTCTCATGATCGTAAATAATATGTCAAGTATGGGAGTGAATTAAATCTCACTCATTCGCACATCACTAGTTCATTTATAACGTAACATATAGAATTCTTAGTAGGTTCCCTGCTTATTTCTTGATATTTCTCGTCTGCCATATAGGATATTCGTGTATATGTATATATACCTACTGTGCCGCACATAAAGTTTTGGCAACAGCACCCTAAAACCACACATAGTGGTCAGGGTATCTGCGAAAAATGCGCGAATACCAAAAATATTATTATTAAGCTCCGTAAAAAGTATATATCGATCGACTCAGAAACCACCTCCTGAGTCGGCTTAAGCCCCTTGGTTCGGCAACCGCTCTGAACAATGTATTTGTTGTTCGCCACATTCAAGCCCACTAAATATTAACCGTTTTTGATTAAATTTGATACAGTTGTTTTGATGGAAGAATGGGGAATATAGGAACAAAATTATCTATATTTATTGTCTATAAGGTGATACGTCAAAAATTTGTCAAGGAAAACCGCGTGTAAAAACTGAATTGATGTTGGTTATCAAACAAAAAAGGAATGTCCAAAAAGTACTAAAATTACCAAAAACCTTAATTTAGAAACTACCTGTGGGGGCCAATACTTTTGTTCCTCAAAAATATGTGTATTTTTTTAAGAATGTTTTATAATTTTGAATATTGGAAGAAGAATTTTTCTAATTAAAAAAAAATTGATCTAGATTATTAAATGCAGTTATAATTCAAACATAAATATTTTATACCCTCCACCATAGGATGGGGGGATATATTAACTTTGTTCATTCCGTTTGTAATCACATCGAAATATTGCTCTTAGAACCCATTAAAAAGATATATAATCTGGGTCGTGAAATGAAATTCTGAGTGATTCTAAGCATGTCCGTCCGTCTGTTGGAATATCACGCTAACTATTACCGAACGAACAAGCTATCGACGAATGAAACTTGCCACAACTTGGTATGGTTATTGATGTAGTCGGATGTAATTGATAATGGCCATATCGGACAACTTTTACGTTATAGGCACCATATTCCACTTTTATCGTAATAGCCCCCATATAAGCGGACCCAGATCTCGATCCAGCTAAAATTTTTGGTAGCATCATGTTGGTATAGTGCTCTCTAACAAATCATACAAAAATTGGTCTACATCGGTCCACAAATATAATATATAGCCCCCATGTAAAACCGATCCCCAGATTTGGCTGGCGAGCTTCAAGAGAAAGCAAATTTCATCCGATTCCGTCTGAAAAAATGTGGTACATGGTGTTGGTATATGGTCTCTAACAACCATGCAAAAATTGGTCCATATCGGTTGATAATTTATATATAGCCGCTCCATAAAAAACCGATCACTAGATTGACGCTCCGAGCCTCTAAGAGAAGCAAATTTCAATGCGATCCGGCCTGAAATGTGGTAAAGCCTCTGAAAGAGCAAAATTTCATCCGATTCCGCTGAAATCTTCGTACATGGTGTTTGTAAATATAGTCTCCAACAACATGCCAAAAATTGCTCCAGATTTGACCTCCGGAGCCTCTTGGAGGAGGCAAAGGTCATCCGATCGGCGGTTGAAACTTAATACGTTGTGTTTAGTACTATATGGTCCTCTACAACTATAAACGCGAACTGCCAGATTTTGAACCTCCGAGCCTCTGAAAGGAGGGCAAAATTCACCGAATCAGTTTGAAAATTTTGGTACGTGGTGTTAGTATATGGTCTCTAAACAACCATTGCAAAAATTGGTCCATAACCGTCTTTAAATTATATATAACCCTTCATTTAAAACCGATCCCCAGAATTTGACTTCTCGGAGCTTCTTTGGAGGAGCAAAATTGATCGCGATCCGGTTGAAATTTGGTACATTGGGCTAGTACATGGCCTCCTAACAACCATGCCAAAATTGGTCCGTTCGGTCCTATAGTTATATAATAGCCGATCCCCAAAAATAATCTAACCCAAACTTTAATTACTAATAGAAAATTTTTGTCAAAATTTATTATTAATAGAAAATTTGGTCCAAAATTTATTATTATAGAAATTCTTTGTCAAAATTTTATTATTACAGAAAAATTTGCAAAATTTATACTATACAAAATTTAATCAACATTTTATTGTCTATGAAAATTTTTGTAAAATTTTTATTGCTATAAGAAAAAATTGTCAAAATTTTATTGCTATGAAGTTTTGTCAAAATTTTATTTCTATAGAAATTTTGTCAAAATTGTATTTCCTATTAAGAAATTTTGTCAAACTGAATTATATACGCATTTAATCGGCTTTTTATACCCTAAACCACATAGTGGCCAGGGTATAATAAGTTTGATCGGCCAAAAAATGTACCTACCAAGAAATATTGATTTTAGACCCCAATAAAAATATACCGAATCGACTCAGAAATCACCCTCCTGAGTCGATCTAGCGCTTTGGTGTCCCCGTCCGTTTCGTCCTGTCCATGTATTGTTGTTCACAGGATTCCGTCGCAAATTATTAACCGATTTTGAATGAAATTCGGTAGAAGGGAGCTTTTTGGAATAAGGACGATACCGCTATCTGAATTTGGAAGAAATCGATCAAAATTTAGATATAGCTCCATATATATGTTATCGCCGATTTCGACAAATGGGGCCACGTTGCCGTTTGTTTCAAACGATCCGTCACCAAAATTTTGGGCAAAAAGTAATCTTTTCATGTTCTTCAGTCTGCAATTTCATTAAATCGTTCAGATTTAAGATATAGCTTCCGATATATATTGTATCGCCACGATTTTTTCCCAAGATTTGGCCATAAAAACCTTATTTAGTAAGCGATTCTC